>JAWPHD010014035.1:0-63987 GCA_037043455.1 Cyrtodaria siliqua
TCTTTTATCACATATTGATCCATCTGGCAACACAAGCCTGAACTTATCATGTAACTGTCCAAAAGATTTGTATAATCGGATCATGTACTTATTCATTTTTATTAATCCACAGTCAATTGAATAGTTATAAGATTATCAAACAAAAAATCAATAATCGATTTGTTGAAAAATTGTGAAATTTTACCTTCATTTGAAAAAATGAAATAAGCCATTGAACCACAATGCACATTCTCTTTCTGATCATTTTATTCGAATTATGAATTAAAAACAATTAAATAATGAAGGTCTTCCAAGGTTTTTTGGGGGAAAAGGGAACATGGTCATGTATTTTTGGGGAACATGAAACATTGCCTGTTATTGGTAATATTTTTGGGGAACAATGGAACATTGGACAAATCAAATTATTTTATGGGGAACAAGGAAACATTGGGTAATATTTTCAGGGAACAAGGGAACATGGGCCCCACCTGGGAGGGCCTCAATAATGACAAATAAAAAAGACAATTATGAAAAACAACCTTCACTTGAAATTGTAAAGGTCTGAAATCCCTGGATCACTTGTCATGCTTGTCAGTGAAATACCATAAATGTTTACCAGCAGAATTATAACATTGGTATAAGTGTGAACTTAGGTCACCCCCACTCCCTCACCCCACTCTACCCCCTCCCAAGTCCCACAACAAGTTCACTTGATTAGTAGTTGTTTCCTCATACTGTTTTTCCCCTTAAATAGTATACACAATGCCATGCCCTGCTCTTAAAAAATATATGTTTTTTAAATTTGATAAAAGAGCCCCCTTGACATTTTATTATTTTTTAATTCTTTGGGTGTGTGGTGGGGGTGCGGCTGTGGTGGTGGTGGTGGTGGGGGGGGGGGGGGGGGGGGGGGGGGGGGGGGGGTGAATGTTGGATACAAAAGATTGAAAATGTATTGAATTTTTAAGAGATAATGTATATTTTTTAAAGTTAGGTGGGGGGTGTTCGCACTACTATTATGGGATGTGCTCTTAATATGGGAAATACGGTACTTTATATTGTCAAACCTACTATTACCGATAACCAGTTTGGTAGCATCCAACTGACTTTGATCCATGATCAATTGAGGTGTTCAACTGATTCATTTTCGATCACTATTTTATACAACAGTCAGTTTATGAATGAATCTTTACTACACACAATCAGTATTTACCTCACCACTGAATTCTTACAACATTATTATTCTCGTGACAGTTAATATATAACTTTGTTTACTTTCAATTTTTAGGCGACCAACTTTTTGGAGCCGGCTGACCTGTTCAAGGGTGAGGTTGAAGAGACGATAGACAAAGTCAGGAAGGCCAGCACGGTACTGAAGGCATTCAAAGAAGCTTACGAGGAACACCGTCTCAAACTGAAGACTTACTTCAAGGAGGGGATGGAATCAAAGGAATGGGAGTTCGCTCCAAAACTCGTGTTCGCTCGTTACGACAAGTTCTGCGATCGTGTTGACACCGTCAAGGTGAGTCAGTGACTCGGTGTTCTGGATGAAATTATGTTTGGAAAATTCATTAAGTTTGCATGAATTATGTCAAACTATTGGAATTTTCAGTTTTCTAATTGTTAAAATGGTCAGTTTTCCAGGAACTTTATGAAAAAATGTATTTCTCAACATCTCATTGTTTTATTGCCTACAAAATAGGTCACAACGTCTGTCAGATATCACGTTTTTTTATTTCATATGGAAACTTAGTTTAAAACATGTCAGATCTTACTCTTTCTTTTCCAATAAAAAATGAGTTGACCTCTCAAATCTACTTTCTGGAAAATTATTGTAAAATCTTTTCTTTCTCCCCGATTTTCTGTGTGAAAAAGCTGACCTAAAGGTGTTTTCTTAAAACATGTGTCAAAAAATATCTCATTCTTTTATTTTAACGCAGGAGTTGATGGAGACGGCTCTAGAGTTCATGAAGCTAGAGAAGATAGAGTTGGGCGGCATCAAGGGTAAACTTCTTAGCCAGCAGGTCGTCAACATCTTCGAGGAGTTCCAGGTCTGCTACAAGGTCTTCGTCGATGCTACATATGACTGTCTGGATCCAAATAACCCGGTAAGTTGAATGGATGGCGTGTGAAGTTTTCAGGAGTTCAAGTCTGGCTTTATATTTGTACAAAGGGAAAATAAAGCAAAAATGCCTGAGAATTGCAATTATGCAATTGTAGTATTTTATTATCCTAAACTCAATTTGCTATTGATCTAATATTTAAGCATCTTAATTTTTAACTTTAAAAGAATGTCACAACTTATATGGTACGTCATAAAGTGGATTGTATTTTGTAAAATAAATTTTGCATGTTGTACACTAAAATTTAAGTATTACAAAGTTTGTTAAATGTATAGGTGGCGCTGTAGTGTAATCAATACCACTTTGCCTCAGTTTTCCAGGGAGCTCGCATTGCCAATTTAGTATTATTTATCGACATATTTAAAAATTATTTCCACCAGACCTGTTTTTCTGATATGATTTAAAACAGTCAGAATGTGTTGCCCCATAAAGATCATGCACACACACACATAAGTCCACACTTAATGTGCCTTATAGGTTTTTTCTGCAATGGTTATCACCATTGCAGAAAAATCCTATAAGGCACATATAAATGCAAGTATATTTCTGCAGATTGCCAGTAGAAAATATGAGCACTTGCTAAATTTTGCAAGTCATAAATATAAGTCTGCATTTATTTACTGAACATATTCATCAAACTTTAATAGTAAAATAGGTGCATAGTAAGTATTATCGAACATTTTTACCTTGTTGGATCTAGCTGAGTGTAAAAATGTCATTATTTACATGTATGGCAGTCCTTCTAAGGCCAAAAAAAATACCTGTGTTTCCGGTGGCCCGACCGACCCTATTTTTAAGGGGCCGTCCCTAAAAGTTTTTATAAAAAAAAAAAAAAAAAAAAAATTATTCTGAACAATGATTTATCACAATATATCAAGGTAAACTGACATCACAGAGAAACTTTTAGTTGTATCATCAACTTGTATGGGGTTTATGAGATAAATACATGTAGAATCTCACAATATCTTGCTCCAAAAAGCAAAAACAAAATACCTACCTACCCTATTTTTTTAGAGCATGCAATAGGAAACACACCAATTATTTTTTTTTTGGCCTAAGGGCTATTTCATTAAAACATTCATGGAACCCCAGGAAGGCACTTTTGAAAGTGAACATCCAACCATAGATGCAAAACTGAGTTTAAAGAACCAAGTTTTGGAAGAAAAAAAGTTCACCCACAGAATGAAGTTTATTTAATTGCCTTCCTGGGGTCCCTGGTATGTTTTAATGGAATAGCCCTAAAATGAATCGAAGGGTTCTAAATTATTAATTAATTCAAGTACCTTGATTAAAATAGCAAGTAGAAAATCATGGTACCTGCTTTTTTCAGCAAGTGACTGAAAATATTAAAGTTGATCCTTGGAGTTACACACGCTCACATGTACGATAAAGGAGATATTCAATTGTTTCAGAGCTTCATCAACCAGTTTGGAACCTTCAAGGAAGCCGTGGAGGACTTTGACAGGAGACTTGCCACCATCATCTGCCAAGGATTCGATGACTGTTCCGGTTTGGAAAGCTCTTACAAGGTAATACATAGTATCTGTCAATCAAGCTTAGAGTATTTACACCTGTACAAAAGCACATATAGTCACTCAAAAAAACTCTAAAATATAAAAGTGCACATAGCCAATGTTTGTGGGAACTTGACCCATGGGCGGGGGCAGAGATAGAAATTGAACATGGGAATTATCTTCACTTTGCCTAACGGAAACATTTTCAGCATTTTTTTCCTTCTAAATATCTTTGCATGTTTAGACGATTTAGATTTAAAAAAAAGAGCAAACATTTTATTCTCCCGATGTATATAATTTGTTCAACCTAATTTAGAATTCATTTATAGAATCTCAGATTTCTATTTATAGCTCTAGTTGAAGACATTTTACCAACAAAAAATAAAATTTCAGCGACAGATGATTGAAGAATTTTACACCAATGAGTACTAGATGTTTAGTAGAATTGTTTGTTAGCCTGCCAACAGCAGCCAAATTTCAGTACAAAACCATTCTTCCAAATTATAGCCATGTGTTGAGGTCATAAAACAATACATATGTGGTGATTAAAAGTCTAGATTTATTCACGGGTGCTTAAAAAATATCTGTATTTGAATATGAGTAAAATGAATTAAAGAGTTGGTAATAAACTCATTATTCAACGTTTTGACAACGATATGGTGATGGTTAATGCATTTATATTGTAGATATAGAGTTCTGGTTCACTACCTATGTATGTTTCACTTGTACCTTATCGTTAGTAGGCTTTGAAACAGTGTACATCTGCTATAACATTTGCATATTGTTGGTGGGATAGCGGCTTTAACTACACAGTTTGAAGCTCATTTTTATTGTCCAGCTGATGGTGTTCAGGTTTGTGCAGACTTATATAATCTGATCTCTATTTATAGCTCCTGGACATTATGGGCTCCCTGCTCGACCGGCCCCTGATCAAGAAGGACTTTGAGGAGAAATACCCGATCATTGTCCAGCTGATGAACGACGAGCTTGACGGTGCCAAGGAGATCTACGATCTGCAGATGCAGGTGAAAAACGAGAAGGGAAAGGTCCCGATCCACACAAACATGCCCGCAGTCACGGGAGGGCTGAAATGGGCACAAGAATTGAGAGAGAGAATCAGCATCCCCATGTCAAACTTCAAGCATCTCGATCACCCGTATGTATATTTTATTATGTTTGTTTTGTTGATTCTTTTATCATTGTTATTGAATGTCCAAATAAAATTCAAAAATTGTCAATTAATTAATTCAACCAGGTGTTTTAATGTTTTTGAAAATCCACTAACAAAAATGTCAGCCATTTACACTGATACAGGGCTTTCACTTAGGTTCAAATTTAGGAAGTTCGGACTTCCTGTATATCAGATTTGGAAGTTCAAGGGAAAAATTTAGGAAGTTTCAGAGTTTTGGCATGGCGTTCATACTCAATCTTAAACTTTGGTGATTCCGATATCCAGTAAATTCTTCTTTTCAGTTTATTCATTCATTAAACAACTTTGAATTACCTTCAAATATTGGCTGTCATATAAACTAAAAGGTGTTTTTGAAAGCTCATTACAATCTCGTGTTCATCCCTGTTATCAAGTTAACTAAAAATAATTAATTTGCTTTTGCATGTCCTACCCCACCCACACATTTTATACAGTGAATTACCATTGTAAACTGTTTTCAATTCATCAGTACAGGAAAGCTTTCCCTTAGGTTAGAGATTATTTAATATTGTCTGTCTATTAATACTACGTTTCTCTTTGTAACTTCGATAAATAAATAGAAAAATTATCACAATAATATAAAAGAAAAAATCTAAAACATATAAACTGTCTGTTTGAGGAGTTTCGTCTTTGTGGTTAATTAATTAATATAAATTAAGCAATTTGGCGTCGAAATTACACAACTACTTCTGTTTTGTGAAATGCGCGACTATGCCGATTATCTAATTAGCACTCGCGCCTAATACCCTCCTCACGCCAGCAACATGTCTGACCCTTGATAAAACTAGACAAAACCGATTTTACCTGTCAATTACAGGTTCCACTGGGTTTTAATTTACAATAATTTTTACAACTTGTTACCTCGGCTGTCTCAAATGAAATTAGATTAGATGGGCGGGGCTATAATCGGTGATTTACAAATTATGGGACGTCGGTAGTAAAGGATCTCGGCATACTTTGACGTTTTTGGAAGTACACTGTACGCCTTTGATCTTAATTTTCGCCGTACAACTGCGATTTTTGGACGTTATTTACGTCTGTACGCCCGTTAACGGAAGCCCTGCTGATAAAGCATATTGTCATGTGAATTCAAGAAAATCTTCGTTTGTTAACTTTGACATTATGTCTGCTTTTAACTTAAATTATTTCAGTAAAAAATTTATCTTCTGACTTGATGTCTCATGAACTATTTTGCTAATGAATGAAATCAGAGTGTTTTTTTTAGCATTACACAAATTTGCCCCAGAAACTAAAAATAATCGTGGAAAAAAAATGCCTGTACCCGAAGGTATTCGGAGTGGGGGATAAGACTTTCAAAAATAGCCAGAAACATAAATTTTTGTATCTTCGAGATTAGTTTTCTTAACAAAAAACATAATTTAAATCAAATGAGGAATACTCTTAAGAATTGTAAAAAGTAGCTTTTTATAAGCCTAAGATGGAGTGATGCGGTAGTAATTAGTGCAATTTATTTAAATTTAAAAAAAAAGAATCATGGGAGAGTGAAAGGAGACATAAGAAGGCCATGCAATGTCCGAGATGACACTGACCAAGTTCATATTGATCTCCAGGGTACTAAAGTAAATGCTGTTCTCGAGATAAGAAAACTTCCCTGGTATATTGTGACCAATCAGATTGTTGCATATTTTATCCGTAAAGACTACACTAAAGTCTCCCCGTGCTACGAATCAGTAGTGTTATTTTTTACTGGTCCTTTGGGACCAGCGAGCACAATATAGGTGGCTATGAAGTAGAATACTGCTTAAGCCGGTGCTAGGGGGCGTGAGAAGTGTTGCTTCTTTCATTACTTCTCATGAAGAGACTCAGTAAAACCCAGTCTAGATCTGCTGCTTTATTCTCTTAATTGTGTTTGTTGCTCTCAAAGAACCACCTTTATCAGTATTTGATATGGACCAAAAACCAGCATCGGCTGTTCTAATCCTAGTAATTCGCAGGGTTATTAGAATCTATACTTTTTTACCCTCCAATGTTGAAGAACACCTGCTTGGGTTGAAACACCAGGCGTTCTGTTTGAGGGATGACCTCAGGCTCCATATGAACTTTCTTACTGGTATAATGATGATGGCCCATGCTGTGTCCAGGCTCTCTCGCCCAAGATAGTGGTTCGCGAGACATAGCAGTCACTTTTTGCGTTTTTTTCCCAAAACTTAACCTTAGTTAAGTAACTTAACCTCCGTTAACTGTATGTGATTGTCTCATTTTCTTTGTTTGATACTTGGTCATATGTATTGTTTGCATTAGTGGACATCATCGCTGAACGACAAAAAATACCAAGGTCAAGGTCATATTTTGCGTTATTTTCCCAAAACTATACCCTGGTTAAACCACTTTGTTTGAGCACAAATTTAATCAAATATTTCATATGCGGTTTGCCGCGGTGGTCGAGACCGAGGTCCTGTTTCCTAACATGTCCGCTTCTTATACATGCAGTAACTTCAGACAATCATTAACATATTATAAAAAAAGCCACTCATTGTTAAATTGATTATGCCAGCCAGTGGTAATTTACAAAGAGTAGCAAAATGGTTTTGCGAGGTAATACATGAAAATAGTTTGATATCTTCTTGTTTGTTTAAATTTCATACTTCAGAAGGTGAGTAGTGTTGTTTGATGAAAATAGTTTTTGATTTTAATTTATGTTTTTTATAGTTTATATCATGCATTCATTTTCAATATCATCCATTCATTTTCATATTAAAATATAGCTATCATTTCAAATTATCGTTTGAATTAATATGCTTAGTGTTTTTTTTATCAAAAATCACTTTTGTTCAAATGCATGCTTCTTGCTATGAAATAGTTAGTTTCAGAATTGACTTAATCTTTTCATCTGTTTTTTTTCTCCGACGACAGTTTAACTTTTTAGTCTATGCCTGCATCATTATGCCATAAATATACATTTGTTAAATTTCTTCTGCTGTTTGTTTCGTTTAAGAATTTTTTATACACAGATATCAAATTGCTGTGTCTTTTTCTTGCAAAACAGTATACATTCTTCCCACATCTCCTTTAGGAAGAAAAAAATCCTTAAAGAAGACATATCCTATCTTTTACAGCTCTTAATTTTGTTTTAATATTTTTAGTATTTTTTACTATAAAACTAAAAGCTAAAATAATAATCTCATTACAACATAATGTCTCTAAAAATCAGTTTTAGGAAACAGATTTATGCATTAGAAATAAAAATAACTTCTTTATTTTGATATTGTTCCAATCTTTTTAAAAGCCCCGTTCCATCTTTCCACGAAAAAGCGTCCTGCATATTTTTTTAGAAGTGAGCTATTACTAATACCACTCATCTAGTAGTGTGTTTCCTGTTGCCGTAGAGCAGATGCTTAGCGGTCCGTCAAACTGGACATCGTCGGCATTATTTACATTAGGTACAATTAACCTCGCAGCCTGTTTCCCAATCATTGCAATGATCAGAATATTTGTTGAAAAAAAGCATTTACTAGAATCAGCCCAACACACATAATCTAAACAGACAACTTCTAATGCGCTTGCCAAAAATCCTGCAATGTGATTGGTGGACGTTGAAACATTTATGACTATTAAATAGTGCATAACCCATCGCAAATCCAGTCATATGGCATTAAACCGTAATAAACGTGACTTCATTTAGTTTTATTTCAGTATGTTTGTAATACAGTTAAAAACAATGAAATGCATTAGAAACGAGTTAGTCAGTATTTGAAATTATTAATTTTGCAACTGTATATGAGTCGTTGAACAGTTTGGTAACTATGTTTAATAGTTTCGCTAACATGACTCCATTAACAAAATTTGCGACCATTAAATGACTGATATACTGTCGCAAAATGTAAAATTTCAATACAGTTAACCCTATGTTTTCTTTCCCCCATGAGCATCACCTTATTTTTTTTTGTTATTTATCAATACTTGACTTGTTTGAATACTTCCTTTAAAAGCTCGGAGCTGAAAGCTATTGCCCAACGGTTGCCGAAGTTTGAAGACATAAAGTCTTCCACTAAGCCGATGTATTGCACGTACGCGCCAGAGTTCGAGGAGGTGTGGTCTGGCAGGTAGCCTACTGCACATTTTGTAGAGAGGCATTGTGGGTATTGTGGGCATTGTGGGATTTATGTGATGTCATCAGTTTCCGTGGGCACGTTTGTCACCAAGTGATTATGGGATTCATTTGACAGATGTAGAGAAATAATCAAGGATTGAAGCAGTTGGTCAAAGTATGGTTTACAGAAATGGAGACTACTTTTGACAGAAACATATTTTGGAGCATGTTTTCTGGTTTTGTGTTTGTCAGAAAGGACATTGAAAAACATGGTTGGCACAAAGGGTTTATGGGCATGCACATTTTTCAAGATTGATTTAGGCTTACTATAAATTTAAGTTAGGCTTACTAGTAAAGGATAAATTTAAAAACAGTTACAGTTTATTTAGCTAGTCTAAAGCTCATTTACCTGTTCTTGTTTTCAGCAGCATGTGTGGTAGCAGTTGCACATCATTTTGATTGAGCACGTAATTGCAAAACTGCCAAATATTACAACAAAGCCAACATACCAGATTTAGACCATCTGATGTATTTATAAAATAATGTATTTGCTGCACCTATTAAAAACATAAATTGTCAAATATATAATAAAACTACCATGTGTTCAATATGCGTAAAATGTTTTGAGTTGGTATCGAAATTCAGTTCAAAAAGGTGGTAATACCTAATGCAAGATACACGTAATATCAAAATAATGCAGATATTCTATCAGGTTAATTTGGGATGTTTATAAGCAATGCATGTGACTCACACATGCTATTTGCATATATACTTGATAAATATATGGTTTTCACAAGGAAAATATAAAATGTGCAATATTTGGCAGTATTGTACCTTTAACGTTGATGATTGAAAGAAAAATTTCATATATTTTGCTTTCGGTTTTGATCTCTTAACAAGCCCTTTAACTGCGTATTATTACTTTCAGTTATGTTTTTTTGTTATATAATCCTGCCTCATGCTGTATAATTTGTTATAAATAAACAAATACATTTTGAATAAATCACATGTAGGGTCATCCTTGCATGTTAGAATAACATATTCATGTAAACCAAGTATGCTGACATCTGGGTCCTCTGGCCATTTATTATTGTTGATTTAGATAGAAAGATACCATTTATGATTGAAATGTTTAATTAAAACAAAATTTTACTTTTTATGACTTTTGCATGTGAATGTTTAACACCTGAATAAATTATTTTTGCATGTAAAAATTTAACAAGTTGATAAATTATTTCTTGTAACTTACATCACTGTGATTAAATGAAGAAGTTATAAAAAATAAAAATATCGTATTGTAACTTCAGGGTGATGGAAACCGAGCAGGCTAAACTGGTGTTCACCAAGTACGAGGAGATGCTACAATTACTCAGCAAGTATGTATCCTAACTGCACTGCAGCAAATATGTGTCGTCTGCTTATCAGTGTGTAACTGCAAATTGTTTTTGTGAATCAGTTTCCATCATAATGGCAAAATCAATGAGTCGGTCTTTGGAAATTATCTAAAAAATTGTGATTTTAATGAGTCATTTTAGGGCTATTCCATTAAAAGATACATGGGATCCCAGGAAGGCAATTTTGAAATTGAACACCCACTCGTAAATGTAAAACTGAGTTTAAAGAACCAGATTCCCGGGTATGAACAGCCCTTAGAAACAAAATAAGTATTTGATTAAAAAATCAAACGTAAATAAATCACTGGATTATAATTCATAATGGCAAATTCTCTTGCAGCAAATATTTATCGTCTGATTATAAATTCATAACTGTAAATTCTTCGTCAATTCTTTGATTAACATATTGTTACTGTTTATTTGCATAGCTGGGACAAGGAGATCTTTAAGGAATGGATCGCTGGTGTGGACGAGGCTTGCTCCTTCAATCTCAACCAACCCCTCATAAACAGAAACGAGGAGACCAACCTCATCACCGTCAACTTTGACCGGCAGCTCGTGGCCGTGCTACGCGAAGTCAAGTACCTCGAAGTCCGTGCGGAGGAACAAATTCCAGAGAGCGCGTCTGCTATCTACCAGCGCTATGACACGCTGTGGAAGTATATAACGAACCTTGACCTTACTGTGCACCTGTACAACAAGGTCAGGACAACCGTTCTCGAGGTTGAGTTCCCACTGATAGAGGGACAGGTCGCCGAGATCGATGAGAAACTGAAGCAAGCCGAGACATCGCTCAACTGGAACAGTGATGGTACGTCATATGTTAAGTTTTAATTGGCTCTTATATGTAACACTTCTTATTCGTATGAACACGGCGGGAGTGTGGGGGCAAGTAGGTGGGGCTGACAGTGGTGGGAGGGGCCAGAGTATATGTTACCACTTTATTGGAGGAAAAATCATTTTCTATATTTGTATGATACAATGTTCATTCGATTTTATGATTGATGTAAAATGAAAATTATAAGGTTAAGAATTTTACATATATCACATATCAAATAATACATAAAAACAGCTGCATAAAACAACCATTTCTGCATGGCAGGTATCTTGGAGTACATTTTGAGTCTGCATGGTCTACATAGTTTTAAATAAACTCATGTAAAAAATTTACACACAATTTCACATTCAACAAAATATTGAAAATAACTAACAAACTCAAATTCAAAACATAAATGTTCTTGACTCTACAAACGAAATCACAAACGAAATCATTACCCATCCACAAACTCTTGTGCAGGTATTTGGGAGTACATCCAGAGCACACGCGATCAGGTGATCGACCTCGAGTCACGCGTCCAGAAGACGAAGAACAACGTGGAAGATATCCAGAAACTGATGTCCACGTGGAGCAAGATGCCGCTCTTCACAAGGAAGGAGGAGAAGAACGATGTTCTGCTCAACCTCACCGACCGAGAGGATCGTCTCAATAAACGATTCACTGAGATCAAGAACCTCGGCGATCAGATTCACGGGCTGCTCAAGGTACGTTACTTTTTTAAATGAAAATAAACAAGTATCTTCACAAATATATTTTTCACGAGTCTTCTTTTTGTTACATTTTGAGGGCTTGATGCAATACTGTATTTATATCTGGTTCTAATGGTTTCGCATTTAAAGCAGTTGAGTAAAGTAAATTTAAACGCACATTAAATCTGATATTCTATTAACACATCAACCGGACAAGAGCAAAAATCGTAATTTCCTTTAATAGTTAACAAATATTGTAAACATATTATTAATAAACGTAATGTCTCACTTGAGTCAAGGACTCACACCACTATTATCTCCCTTGAATACTCGTCCCCTACAGATGAAGGAGGTAGATAAAAAAACAAGTTCGCTTTTCTACATTTTACAGGATACATTGATTTATCTTTACCAGGTTCTAAATCTACAGCATTTTAGGAAGAGATCACAGAAAAATGCATGTTGATATAAGATTTCTAGCTAATTCTGCCTCATTTTACACATCATGGGTCTAATCACCACAGGGTTGTATTTTTATCTAAATTTTGATAGGTGTCACGCAAACATGAAATTTAAAAAAGTTCAATCCGGTAAATATTTGTTAAATGTGTTTTAAATTGCAGATATTGGATCAATGAAGAATTTAAGCATAAATACATGTTGCAAATCTTTTTTATCTCTATGCCACGAACAAAAACATTACAATGGGACCCTATGGAAAATTAATTGTGGTGTGAGACGTTAAGGACAGAAGATAATGAGATTATCAGAGTGAAATAAATATTTGAAATAAAACAATAACGATAGTTTTTCTGTATTTCCCCAGACAAACTTGGAGCTGTTCAAGGGTGATAGTTCAGCGGACATCTGGAAGGCGTACGTTGACTACGTTGATGAGATGGTCGTCGATGGTTTCTTCAACACAATTCACTGCAGCTTGAAGTTTCTCCTGGATAACACTGACCCCAAGAACTCCCCGGACGATCTTTTCAAGGTAGGAATTTCTAATATGTAATCTTTTATCATTCCCATTCAATACCTTACACCGCATTTCATTGGTTAAATTGCGTCACATGATCATTCTCCCTATGATGACAATATGGAGAATTTGAAATACATTTTAATCATGTTTTTGATAAGAATTAAATTATATATGTAGTTAGTTAGGAGAATTGAAACGTTACATCCCACATTATTTATTGTTTTCCTTTTTTTTTTTTATTTGAAACACGTACAAAAATTAACAACATTGCATCGCAAAGAATCTCTTACAGAAAATCTTGGATTTTTTTCCCTCCTAATAGGCCATGTTGGAATTACAAGCCCCAGAGATGGTGTTCACCCCGTCGCTGGACTTCGGCGTGCCCGACGGCTTTTACGACCTTGTGGACGGACTTGTCGGTGATATCTACAAACAGGCATCGCTCATCAAGCGCCTTGCTGTCCACAGTGGACAGGAACATTACCAGCCCGACCTGGAGGACATGGAAGATCTGTCAGAGATGAGACAAGAGTTGATGGACCGTGTACAAAATATCATGAACAAGAGCACCGAGTACAGAAACTCGTACGACAACTACGCCTACCTCTGGGTGGATGACAGGTCAGTAGAGTCTCTGTGTTATATAACAAACCATAAATCATGACATACAGTCGAAAATAGGAATTCCTTTAGAAATGACATTTTGTTGCTTTTTCACGTGTTCGAGCCTCACCATCGCCACTGGTGTGACCTTAATGATGACACACAATTTATCCTGCCTTCAAACATACTTCATGGTATTATAATTTTAATTCACCCTTTTCATTCCACTTTTTGATTATTTCTGTGGAAAATATAAACTTCAATTTTAAATAATTTGCACTACTAGCAAAGTCATATATCATTTTGAATGCAACCAATCAGGGTTGGTAAATAACACTTTCAAATAATTTGCACCAATCAGGAATGAGTTCATGCGCCAGTTCCTGCTCTACAACCACGTGTTGACCACGGAAGAGATCGAGTCCCACGCAGAAGACGGAGTACCCGAGTCACCTCCCACACTCAAACAGTTCAAGGAACAGGTGAGTCATTCTTCACGCTTTTAGTTTTAACCATAAAATTAGTTTCGTATTAAAGATATTGCCATATACAATTGCGCACATTTATAATTATTGTTGTGGAACATTGTATGATATCATCCGATGTTATTACACAGTCATGTTGTAAAAACATGAAACCATGTTGTGAAATGGCAGACAAGCGATGTTTTTTGTTAAAATAAAATACAACTGAAAGTCCGAAACACAGCTGAAGCTCCCCCTTTTATTATTAACACTTAATTTATAAAATAGTATGCATTGTTTGCATCAGTCGTAGCGTCGTAATGATATATGACATATTTGCCACTTTTGGTCTTGCATGTTTTGAGAGCTATTCTGTTCGTTCCGACAAAGGTTACTTTAAAAATCTGGTTTAAATAACCTTACTTGTGTCCGGAGGGAAATAAAACTTTTTTTCATTGTTTTTTATTCCAGATTGATACATACGAGAAGATTTACGAGGAGTGTGAAGCCATCCACCCTGTGAAAGTATTCGACAACTGGTTCAGGATTGATGCCAAGCCATTCAAGCAGGCTCTCCTGAACATCATCAAGAGGTGGAGCTTCATGTTCAAGCAACACCTCATTGATCATGTGACCAACAGGTGGGTGTGACTTTGTTGTATTGTGAACAACAGGTGGGAGTGGCTTGAATAAAGTGGGTGGGGTGTTGAGTGCATAGTGAAATTGTCTCATTTTATCTTCAAAACATTTTGCTACATACCGTACCATACCAATGAAAAAAGGAGAAAAATATTAGAAGGTCATCAAGAAGCCTTCTATAAGCTTACACATGGTCGCGGACCTGTAAATCAGTGGATTCGAACAGGCAAGCTTTTTTTTCAATTCAGCAATGTGTAGAATATTTAAAATGGTGTTCGTTTTAGTTATGCATTCCAACATTATGTCATCATTGCCATATCAAGCACAAGAGCAAGGCACCGCTTATACCATTTTAATTTTATAATGTGTTTAATGTTCCCATTTAATTTATACAATATCACTTGAAATTCCACCATTTTCTTGTTAACAGTTTGAAGGACCTCGCCGAGTTCATCAAGAAATCGGACAAAGGCTTGACAAAGCCTGTGGAGGAAGGAGACTACCAGGGCTTAGTAGAGTGCATGGGTAACCTGTTCGCCGTGAAGGATCGCCAATCATCTACGGACGAGATGTTCGACCCGCTCAAACAGACCATCGAGTTGCTGAAGAATTACGAGCAAGAAATGCCAGAGGAGATTCACATGCAGTTACAGGTGCAGTTCTTACGCCATGTTCTTAGATTATTCTTTTTTAATGCAAAAAAAAAAATCAATTAAAAATTTGAAGCAGCAGTTTATAAATTGTTCAGAACCTTGTCTGAAAATAGAAATAAAGTTAGAGGCCACCATTTTTATGACCCACCATGAAAGTGAAACGTGCATACAGCGTTACCCAAACGTACAGAACAACAATTACATGTACATTAAAGTTTTTTGTTACATGCATGTCCTTTTTAATGTGACTGACAGTCCTAAGGTGAGGAAGCTGTGGCCCATGGACACATTTTTTAATTATCTTGATATTGAAAAATATCAGTTCTAATCCAAAATATTTAACTCTCTCTTCACAGGAACTACCCGAACAGTGGAACAACACGAAGAAAATTTCCATTCAGATCAAACAACAGGTGGCGCCACTACAGGCCAACGAGGTGGCCAACATCCGAAGGAAGAGTGCGTCATTCGACGTCACCCAGCATAAGTTCCGTGAAAAGTTCAGGCAGATACCACCGTTCAAATACGACTGTGACAAGCCATACGTTCATCTTGACAAGGTGACTTGATAACTGATTTTAAATGCACAATCGGCAATCTTCTTATTTATCAATCATTAAAATTAGCGTCACGATTAATTAATCCAGTGACAAATAAACCTGCTTCCATATACAAAATGGTATTTAAGTTTGGACTTTTTAAACAATTTCTTGGTATTCTACAATAGGTTTAAATATATGAGCCGCAACACGTGAAAACGTCCCTTCGGATGTTCAGACGACAACGTCATAAAGAACAATTTATGACGTCGGCCGGTAATCAGTTACTTACTAATCAAATTTCTCATCACTTCCGTGTTTTACCTAGTTATTATATCATAGGCAATATGTTTTCTTAATATAAATAGTTGATGCTATAGAAAACGGTAACTGTTTATATTTATTGGTGTTATTTAATCAACGACATCGTCGAAGACGCTAACGTCAACGTCAAAATTAATGGCGAGTACAATCTTCAATTTTCAAATTGAGATAAAATCATTTTTAATTAAGATATCAAAACGAAATAAAGAGAATTTTAAAAAGAAAATCACCGAGATTCATAATCATCAAAAAACATAAAATGTCACAATTTTGTCTGAAGGATCATTTTCGCGTGTTTCGGCTCATATTATTTGTGCAATGAAATCAACAATTAGTAATCGGCAAAAAAAATTGCTTTGAATTATTCCAGTAATTCTTAATAATGATTTGTGAATTTGCAAGCAATACAGAAAATTAATCGGAGTTTTAAAAAAATCAAGATTGCCGAGTTCAAAGGCCTTGATAGTATACAAACAACAACAACGCTGGTTGTTTTTATGTTTCTATTCCATCACATCATGCCACTTTAAACAACTCGTTTAATAAATTAATAATAAGTGAGCACTCATGTAAGATCCTGTATACAATATTTAATTATAATAGGTCGCAACAACTCAATAACTTTGTTATTATATTTCCAATAGCTTTAAAACACAGAAATAAAAAATAAAAATAAATAAAAAATTGTCAAAACAATTGTTACTACTAGCGGCAAATAGTTGCCGCCAACATAGGGTATTAATAAGGCCTCCAAACTGAGATCCATTATGAAATCACACGAAAATTGGTACAACAGCACACATTCTTGCCATTGCCACTCTTTGTCAGCCCTTCTTAATTGTCTGTTTTAAAAAACGTGCTTTCTCTAAAACATATGAACAGATTATTAATGAGATAATAAAACCTCTCTCTGAGTGTGTAAAATTGCAATCTTGATTTTTATTATTTTCTCCAGTACCACGAAGAAATATCTGAGATGGAGAAGGAGATGCAAGTGATGCTGGACTCTGCGAGTCTCTTCGAGGTGAACGTGCCAGACTTCAAACAACTGAAAACGTGCCGCAAGGAGATCAAGATGTTGAAGACTCTGTGGGATTACGTGATCATAGTAAGAAGGAGCTTGTTTCTGGATATCACCAATTTGATATTTTTAAACTAAAAAATGATACCATATTCAACCTTAAGAGATTTTAGAAGATAATACAATTAAAGAGTAAGATGTTTTATATGAATTAATTGAGAAATTTCTAATTTTCAAGCTAGCAAAAAACAGCAATTGTTAAATAAAAAAGAATGAACCATTCCTAAATTCGAATGAATTATGAATATTTAGCAACAACAAATAACAATAACACCAAAATCCAATGTGAACTTCCATACCTCAAAGAGGCTGCTTTGGCCCAATGGATACCACGCTCGACGTTGAATCCAGAAATCATGGGTTTGAGAATCACTGACACCTCTGGGTTATTTTGGTATGTCCTTAGGCAAGACACTTCCTTTAGCCTCGTCCGTCTGATTGGGATGAAAAACGGGCGGTACCGTGTATCGGAGTCAATCTGTTTGATAGTAGGATTAGGGCAGAGTTCCCAGATTTATATGTATCCTTTTCCTCTCTCTGGGGCAGCTCGAAATAACCTTGACAATTAATTGATGATCCATTAAATATTAATTCATTCCATCCCTCCAGGTGCGAAGCAGTATCGACGACTGGAAGACGACGCCTTGGAAGGAGATCAACGTAGAGCAGATGGACATGGACTGCAAGAAGTTCTCCAAGGACATCCGCGCTCTCGATAAGGAGATGAGGGCCTGGGATACATACAGCGGGGTGGAGAATATCGTGAAGAACATGTTGACATCACTCAGGGCCGTTGGTGAGCTCCAGAACCCAGCCATCAGAGAGAGACATTGGCAGCAACTCATGGCAGCAACCAAAGTAATTTATAAGCAATAGTGTACACGTGACAACATTTGCTTTCTCTGATTTGTTCAGTTTTATAACTTCATCACTTGTCTAGCAATAGGATGTGATTACGACTCGTGCAAGGTAGTTGGAAAGTGATCTTTATTTTTGTTTAAGTGACGTTATGACATTATGATCAACAAGAGTTACCCGATATTCCCCGCTAATGCAATCAGAGTTACAAAATATTGTATAATATAATAAATATGGACTGTAAATTTGATCTATACATTGTTCTATGGACCTCAAACAATATGTTTTTACTCAGATCCATAGAAGCATGTATTGACTTTGTCAAAAGTCTGTTATTGTATAACAAGTATATAAAGTCACAGGAATGAATACGAGCAACTGTGACATAAAAAGATTAAAATTTTAATGTAACGTTAAATGCTATATAAAATCTCTTAACAATTAACAAATTTCTGATGTATAGGTGCGCTTTGTTATGGATGAGAGTACTACACTGGCCGACCTTCTGTCCCTGAACCTCCACGAGTTTGAGGATGATGTCCGCGGCATCGTCGACAAGGCCGTCAAGGAAATGAGCATGGAGAAGGTGCTTAAGGAACTCGACGTCACCTGGTCGCAAATGGAGTTTGAACACGATCCCCATCCACGTACAAAGATGACCATGCTGAAGACAAGCGAGGAGTTGATAGAAACACTTGAAGACAACCAGGTAAATGACATGTGCAGTCAATTCTATCTTAGGAGACCACTAAAGGAAATATCAAAAGTGTTCTCTTAACACAGGTGGTCTCTTTAAACTTCTTTAAACTTATATTGTGAAGGGGAGATCAGATTTGGTCTCTTTAACACAAGTGGTATCTTAATACAGGTTTAATTTAGTTTAAAACAATACATAGAGGATATAAATTTTGTTGTTTTGGAGTGAATAACATGTTTTATTTCATCGAGAATTGAGAAAACTTTATATTTTATTATAACAATATTATAATGTTATGCCCATCTTTTTCTTCAGGTACAACTCCAAAACATGCTCACGTCCAAATACATTGCCCATTTCCTGACAGAGGTGTCGTCGTGGCAGAAGAAGCTGTCGACTGCTGACCAGGTAATAGGAATCTGGATGGAGGTGCAGAGGACCTGGTCTCACTTGGAGAGTATCTTTATCGGGTCTGAGGATATCAGAATGCAGCTGCCAGAGGACTCAAAGAGATTCGATGGCATTGATACTGATTTCAAGGTATTGGCTTTCAGAACTTTTTTATTTGTCTTTGTTTTTTTCTCAATTTTACCAGTGGTTAGTCTCCGACTTGAGATCACTTGACCCTCACAACTGTGGATTGAGCCCTCATGGGACCAGAAACCTTTATGTGAGGAAGCTATCCAGCTGGCTGGTGCACAAAATTTCCCGGAGGGGCCCTGGGGGTCTTCCTATACCAATGGAAGCTGAAAAGTTGCTATATAACCTTAGCTCTTGGTGCAACTATAAAATCCAATTCAATTCAATTCCAATTCAATTTTATGTGTAAAACAGGTTTAGAATATATTGAAAAAATGAACTAATTGCATTAAAGGGGGTATATCAGACTTTTGGTGGGGGTCTCAGGATGTGATTTAAAACTGACAGTGATATTTTCTATTCTAAAGGGCCAAAACGTAACGAATGAGCCTAAAAAGGACCCTGATTTACAAGGAAATTAAATTCTGCACAGTAATAGTGTTATTTTTAGTCTACGCACCAGAGTTACTTGAAGCATTTCACCTAATATTTTATTCAAAATCTATGGACCTGAATAAAAAGTTTTGTAGGAGTTGAAGCATGTTATTTATGTAGATTAGATGGAGAACATAGAATTAAAGTTTTTGAAGACGTACAATGTAGATTAAGTAATGCAAATATTTCTGCTCTTGATTCATTGATAATATAATTGTAATATTGCAAGTATTTTTAAATGCTTGAATAAAATTTGAATTTTATCTTTAAATCTTATAAAATTAATAAATGGCTCCTTTTCAATTCAGCAACTTGTAACAGAAGTTGAGAAAACAAAGAATGTCGTGGATGCCACAAATATTCCACACCTGTTCGAGAGACTGGAAACCCTTCAAGGGCAGTTAACTCTGTGCGAGAAGGCATTGGCAGAATACCTGGAGACAAAGAGATTGGCTTTCCCACGCTTCTACTTCGTTTCGTCTGCAGATCTGCTGGACATCCTGTCTAACGGCAACAACCCCGTTGTGGTGAGTTTGTTTACAAGTTTTGCGAACATGCAAAAAAATTTTGATGCCAAGTTGACACTTTGCAACTTTTTAATGTAGTTTGAGGGAGTGATTTTATGTATTGAAGCTTTTTTAGATGATAACTGAGAATATTTTGATGGGCTAAACGATATAAATTTTGGAAAATATACATAATATTATGAAACCTGAGCAGTGCAGGGCGAAATTGAATGAAGAGGTTTAAGAATAGAATTTAAAGGTTTGATTATTGCCTGTATGTGTGTAGATTTGTAGATTACAAATAGTTGTAAACCTCATACCTGTCAACATTTCCTTAAGTCCTTTAGTTTTGGTTAATTCAATTGTTGTCTGATAATAAAAAAGGTCAGTGGTGAACAATTTATGACCTGTATTAACCCTATGAATCAAATTTGTCCTTAAAGGGACACACAATGATATCTTAAAATTGTTATCATTTAGCTTAAAAATTAGCACCTCGATTTATAAATCATCATTTTGAAACTTATAATTAAGTAAGTTCTCAAATTTTCTCCAGTATTCTACCATACTTTTAAATCTATTATTGGTGCAATATTAATAACTTTGTAATATGCACAAAAAAAAAACACTTAACTTTTCAAATAATTCGTAATAATGTGTTGCCATAGTGCAAGTTGTGTACAAACTAATGGGACACCCCAAGGTAAAAAATAAATAAAAAATAAATATGTGTCCATTTAAAAGAAATTGTTGTATGTAACTTTAAAAGAAATTGTTGTGTGTCCCTTTAAAAGAAAAAAAAATCCGACAACAAACCTTATTTTTGATTGCAGGTGGCTAAGCACTTGACAAAGCTGTTTGACAGTATGGCCAAGCTGAAGTTCAAGGAGGACGACCAAGGTGAGCCCATGAAGGAGGCTCTGGGCATGACGAGTAAGGACGGAGAATATGTCGACCTCGATAAACCATGTGATCTCAATGGTCAGGTAAGCATGAGGCCCTAGTTGTTTTGTAAATGAAGCAAGTAAGTTAATTTGCAATGGAAACATTTTGGTTATTAGATTAACGAGAGTTTGGAACATTGTCAGTTTCGAAATGAGCAAAAATCACTAAAATAGTAGCATCTACAGATAACAAATTTCCAGCCAGTTTGTGGGGAGGGGTATGCCCTTCGCAACACGATAGAATGTTTGCCTCATTTTTTTTATTTTATTTTACAATGGCATCTTCCTTACAGGTTGAGGTGTGGCTCATGAGACTGTTGGAGGCTCACTGCTCGACGGTGCGTTACCAGATGACAGAGTCTGTCTCATCATACGAGGAGAAGCCTCGTGATCAGTGGCTCTTTGACTTCCCTGCCCAGGTGGCGCTGTGTGGCACACAGATTTGGTGGACAACAGAAGTCAACATTGCCTTCAACCGTCTGGAGGAAGGTTACGAGAACGCATTGAAGGATTACAGCAAGAAACAGGTACTGAAATATGAGTCTAGTTATGCCCCCTTCAAAATTTGTGGGTTCGTCCGGCCGTTCATCCGTCTGTCTGTCATTTTTGCTCATATTCTCAAAATGCTTCCACAAATTTCATATTTTATTTGTTGATTACTAAGGTCATACAAAAACATTCCGTCATATTTCTGATCACCTGTGACGACAACGTCAAGAAAACACATTTGGAAGTTTTACGTTTTACGTTCAGTAAAATGTTATATTTGAGTGTTATTCAGTCAGATATCCGACATTAGTCAGATATCAGACATTTCTTGTTCAAATCTTGAAGTTGTTATAAAACATTGAAATTCGCACCTACTTTAGTATCATTTTGACTTTACACCTGCTTGCATATAATTAAATAAAAAAAATATGTAATTTTGTTTTCTTTGATTTTTCTTGGTTTTAAATATTTTATAGGTGCAATATACAATATAATCAACAATTAATATATGCATAAAAAATATGTTTGGTCTATTTTGATAATTAATATTTATGATTTCAAAAATGCGGGTTATGTAGAAAAACTAACAGGACACTACAGTTTAAAAAAATAAAAAATAACTGTCACTTTCAAACTCTAATAAAGATCGCCGTATGTCCCTTTAATTTATTTTATCTTTTTATCTCAACAGATTGCCCAACTCAACTCTTTGATTAACATGCTGATTGGCAAACTCTCATCCGGCGATCGTCAGAAAATCATGACCATTTGTACCATTGACGTGCACGCCCGTGACGTCATCACCAAGATGATTGCCACAAAGGTCGACAGCTCTCAGGCCTTCGCCTGGTTGTCACAGCTGCGTCACAGATGGGATGACAACGTACGCGACTGCTTTGCTAATATTTGCGATGCCCAGTTCAGATACTCCCATGAGTATTTGGGCAACACTGCACGTCTTGTCATCACCCCATTGACTGACAGGTACGTCACGATACTCGTGTAGTCTTCAACACTCGTCCACTCAGATAAGTGGGCTCCCCCCCAAATTCTTCATTTTTCTCCCACATCAAGGCCACACTAATGGCTAATGTCCACACCATTGAAAGTGATTTTTACATGCTATGTTTTGCATTGACCTCTCGATATTAAAATGGAATTTTCTGCCATTGTGAAACATATTCACTTTATTTAATAATTGTCTACGCCTCTCACCACTGTGGGGTTGAATCCCACTGGGAGCTCAACTTGTAAGTGAGGATTCTTACGGATGGAGGGAGGTATACAGTACTAGTTCTACCCAGGAAAAAAGGAGGTGGTCTACCTCTACCACAAATAAAATATACCGTCATATATAGCCTAACGTGTCCTAAAACTTACGTAAAACACCATTCTGATCAATCCAAACTTCCATGTTCTCTTCAAGTATTCAGACGACCATTAAACATACATTTTCTTTTTATACAAAACCATAACAAAAAAATAGACGATAACAGAAATGTACATGTATATGTAAAATATAGGATCTATATCTGTTCATTACAGGTGTTACATCACACTGACCCAGTCCCTTCACTTGGTCATGAGCGGCGCTCCCGCTGGCCCCGCTGGGACAGGTAAAACAGAGACCACCAAGGATCTGGGACGTGCCCTCGGTATCATGGTCTACGTGTTTAACTGCTCTGAGCAGATGGACTACAAGGTAGGTTTGTCCACAACATTAAGTCGAGATCCTTAAAATTGTGCACTGACACTTATATAATATGTCGTTTTTTAAAAAAAAGATTGAAAATTATTATAAATAACCAGAAATAAAGAATGAAAAAAAGGTCAAAAGCTTGCTTTTCTTCCGGCAGTCGATCTCTTTGACATGTTAATTCACATGCAAAATAAATGTTTACCCAGATTAGTTGTACTTGGTCAAAAACATGTTTTGCTGTTTCACTACCTACAGATGAAATAGGGCACCAAGCAGACCTCTTTTTATATAGGAATTCTATATTATTTGTTTTACCATCTTTAGAATATTTTTCTTTAGTTTCGTAAGGTTTATAATGTCTTCAGAAGAAAAAAAAAGTCACCTACCTACCTACCATGAAATCAATGTAGGGAGAAACAGGGAACAATTTATTTTTTAAAAAATGGTCTTTAGTGAGCTTTAAATTTAAGGATGTGGGAAAATTATTTCATGTTAAAATATGTTGCATTTGAGAGAATATTGTCCCTTTCAGTCCATTGGAAACATTTACAAAGGTTTGGCACAATCTGGTGCTTGGGGATGCTTCGACGAGTTTAACCGTATTGCCGTTGAGGTGCTGTCCGTCGTTGCCGTGCAGGTAAAATGTATCCAGGATGCCATCAAAGGCAAGAAGGCAAGATTTGACTTCTTGGGTGAAAACATTGTCCTGAAGATGACCGTCGGTATTTTCATCACCATGAACCCCGGTTATGCTGGCCGTACTGAGTTGCCAGAAAATCTCAAAGCCCTCTTCAGGTGAGTTTTTTAAGCGCGATGACTAATACAAAGAAGAGTAAACGGTCGGTATTTTTTACTAGCTTTCATATGCAAAATTTTCTGTTAAATTAAGAGATAACAATGCTAAGATTTTCAATCTGGGACGGTATATGAGTGGTTTTACAGTCTGAAATTTTGTTTTATGGCGACGCAATAACGGAGCCATAAAACGTAATTTCAGACCGTAAAACCAACCATATACTGTCCCAGATTGAAAATGTTAGCATGGTTATCTCAATTCTAATGCTTTTCCATTTAAATTCCAGAAATATAAAGTCAAAAATCATACATACTTGTTATTTTCTATGAAAACTCAAATTCACCAGAAACGGCATTTTGTTGATGTCATACAACAAAATCGCTTGTTACAGCGTTATGTGACATCATATACTTATCAGACAGTAAATTGGGCGTTTTACGGTCGCAAATTTTAGACGTTAGTGAATGGAAAACGTGTTGCATAATAGTTGCATTAGAATTACTCATTTAAAGTCCCTATCCTGCCAACAAAAGGCAAATTTTACAATGTATGAATGCCATTTCTAAACCAAATGCTGAAAAGCTTTATATATAACTTACATATTTTGAAAATCCAAACTCTATAGACACAATACAAACGGCTTTAATCAGCCTGGCCAAGTCCCTAAACTGTAGCATTGTATTAGGAGTTACCAACTCATAATTTATATTCAATATTATAATGGGGATTTTAATAACCTGTGAATAAACCTATATTTTACTAGGCGCTTATACATTATTGTTAGTTCCTTTAAAAAGGAAATGATGTTTGATCTTCTGAATTTAGAGCGAAAGTTTACAATCTTTTTTTCAGACCATGTGCTATGGTGGTTCCCGACTTTGAACTGATCGCAGAAATCATGTTGGTGGCCGAGGGTTTCCTTGATGCCAGATTGCTGGCCAGGAAGTTCTTGACCCTTTACAGTCTGTGTAGGGAACTCCTGTCGAAGCAGGACCATTACGATTGGGGTCTGAGAGCCATCAAGTCTGTGCTCGTCGTGGCCGGTGCCCTAAAGAGAGGCGACCCAGACAGGCCTGAGGATGAGGTATGCTTGATTTGGAATTCTCATCAATGTTAAAGGCAGAATATGCTTATTAAAACGTAAAATGAAACATCTGACGAAACATTTGGAAGCTTTATAACTTAGGGAATTATGCAATCCAGTCAACGGAATAGAATTAAGCTTTGAAAATTATGCCAAATAAAATGTCAATACCTCATGTATAAACTGATGTACTATTACAGTGTATCCCATGAACTCTGCTCTTAGCTTAAAACAGAAGCATGCAGGGCCAAGTGTTTTATTTATAGCACAGGACTGGTATTGTGTATTTTAACAGACTTAAAGTTCACAATTTTAATTACCGAATGGGTAAGTTAAAGTTGTTTCGATTAATGCCTAGAGACATCAGGTGATTTATTGCATACATTTATACATTAATACTGGGCACAGTCAGCATCATGTTCGTTACTTTTAAAAATAAACATTTTGTGGCTTTAAAAAGAATTAGACGAATTGGTATACAGATACCAATAATTCATTATTGTATGGTTTGGCAGAAGAAAAGAGTGTCTAAACTTGGGATCATGAATCGTTTATTCATTTCTCTTTTTATTTTAATCACAAGATTTGAGGTGAATAAAATCAAATGTGGTCTCTAAATACAGTTGCATTTTTAAAAAAAAGTAGTTGATGCAGTATTCAGTAAAACCTGACTTCAAAGACTAATAAAGGGGAGTGCAGAATTGGTCTCTTAACACAGGTGGTCTCTTCATATATGTGCATTTTAATTCGAAACAATACAGTTAGAAAACTGAAATGGTGGTCTGTGAAAGCAGGTGGTCTCTTAGAAGAGGCTGTTTCTTGAGCAAGAATAAGGGTAAGAAGCTCTGAAAGCTTGGAAATTAGAGTTTTAAAGTTCTCCTGCCATGTTTTGTTTCAGAACATGTTTATGTTTATTTAAATCGAAATCGATACACAACAATAGATATTTACAATTCGCACATTGCAATATATGTGAAATGCGAGAATAAGATTTTATTTGATGACGTAGAAAACTTTCAACAGGTAAATTAATCCACAGGTAAATGTATTTATCAATTATCTGGCAATAGTTGTGAAGCTATACAATTCAGATTAACCTCATTTCCCCGTGCAGTCACGCAACGGTAACAGTAGTATCTACGTCATACAAATAATACTTATTTTTACATACAACTTAGTAGCGGTTTTCAATATCTTTTCTCTAAAAGACTATCAAGAAATGTTCATATGATGTTTAAGAGTTAAATTTGTTAATTAATTATACTAAAAAAAGAGTGGCCATTCATCTTTAATGATAGAAGAGGAATTTTGAGTAGAAGTATTTTAATTTGTTATCTTTGTAAAAGCCGGAGCAAGATTGGTCAATGCTCTGTGAACCAGAAGAAGAACTCAAAATACCTCTAGAGCTAAAAACCGTCTTCCACGATGTGCACGACGCCAAGGTACTTGAATGTGCACGTTAGATGGCGTTGATATGGCTGTGATCGTCGTAAACCTGTCAAACCTGTTTATATTTCAGTTTGAATTCAATGATCTCGACAGCTCTATCACACACAAAAATGCCTTCGACACGGCGGCTTACCTTCATCAAGAACTTGTCAGAATATTTCCTCTTTCCACATTGTTGTCCGTCTGTCCATCTGTCACCTTTGTTTTTGGCTCTTTTGGCCATTATGATATTGTATCACACAATGTTTCAATCTGTCTGTTCATCTTTTGGCAATGTTATATTGTCAATTTGGTCGTGTGTCTTGAGTACTTTTGTCATATTGTCACTTGATATTGGACACGTCGAGAAGAACCAGCAGTTTGAACACTATTTCTTGGCATGTTAAATGCACATGTACGTCTTGTCAATTATGTTTGCTTGCCAGAGTACCGCAGCAGTCAGGAGCGTAGCTGTTTCTGGAATGCTGTGTAGGCACAATTGATTTATTGAGAGCCAGGTGGTTGTCCATGGGCGTCCTCACCAGTAGATTTGTTGAAAGACAGAATGCAAATCGAGTTTTGACATTAATTGTTGTCTCGATGTGTGCCTAATATATATTTTCTGTAATTTTGTGCCAACTTGACCCATCAAACAATTACTGAACAGGAGGTAAACGTTAGGTATGAAATTGCACAGCTTCAGTGTGATGTTGGATGTAGATGTTGTACACACTTCAAACAAACATTATCAAAAAAAAATAACACTGATTTCGTTTTATTTGAAGAATAAACAAACATATAAAGAACTGTATGCATGTTAAGAACATTGGGATGAAAATACGAAACAAAAACATTTTTCTGTACAGTATATGCTCCATAAAGCACCCCTGCTCCTATAAACTCTGCGCATGATTTGCAAATGAATATGAACAAGTGACTCCCTTCTCAGTCAGTGTGAAGCAAACACATGTAAGCACCTGTTAACCATGTAAGCACATGTAAACCATGTAATGACATGTAAACCATGTAAGGACATATTAACCATGTAAGGACATGTACACCATGTAAGGACATGTAAACCATATAAGCACATGTTAACCATATAATGACATGTAAACCATGTAAGGACATGTAAACCATATAAGCACATGTTAACCATATAATGACATGTAAACCATGTAAGCACATGTAAACCATGTAAGCACATGTAAATCATATAATGACATGTAAACCATGTAAGCACATGTAAACCATGTAAGCACATATTAACCATGTAAGCACATGTAAACCATGTAAGGACATATTAACCATGTAAGGATATGTAAACCATGTAATGACATGTAAACCATGTAAGGACATATTAACCATGTAAGGACATGTAAACCATAATAATGACGTGTTAACCATAATAATGACATATTAACCATGTAATGACTGTTAACCATGTAAGGACATATTAACCATGTAAGGACATGTAGACCATATAATGACATGTTAGCCATGTAAGGACATGTTAACCATGTTATGACATGTAAACCATAACAATGACGTGTTAACCATGTAAGGACATATAGGGACATGTTAACCATGTAAGGACATATTAACCATGTAAGGACATGTAAACCATGTAATGACATGTAAACGGAAGGACATGTAGACCATGTAAGGACATGTTAACCATGTAAGGACATGTTAACCATGTAAGCACATGTAAACCATGTAACCTTGTAAGGACATGTACACAATGTGACCATGTAAGGACATGTAAACCTTGTAAGGACATGTAAACCATGTATGGGCATGTAAACCATGTAAGGACATGTAAACCATGTAAGCACATGTTAACCATGTAAGGACAGGTAAACCATGTTAGGACATGTAAACCATATAGTGACATGTAAACCATGTTTTGGCATGTAAACCATATAATGACATGTAAACCATCTAAGGGCATGAAAACCATGTATGGGCATGTAAACCATGTATGGGCATGTAAACCATGTTAGGACATGTTAACCATGTAAGGACATGTAAACCATTTAAGCACCTGTTAACCATGCTATATATGGGCATGTGAACCATATAACGGCATGTTCACAATATATCATATTTTGAGTCATTCACATCTAATTCTTACTACAGGTATTGATGAGAGCCCTGAGAGATTTCAATCTGCCAAAGATCGTAACGGACGACGTGCCAATCATCATGGGTCTGATCGGAGATTTGTTCCCCGCCCTCGACGTACCCAGGAAGCGTGACATGGACTTTGAGAAACTTATCCGCCAGGCCACCTTTGACCAGAAACTACAGCCGGAAGACAATTTTATCCTTAAGGTAGAATTTTGTCATTTAAACAACGTCCGTCCCCAAGAGGGACCTGGAGTCTCTCAGTTATCTGACTTAAACTATTATCATGTACCATATTTCCCCTAATGGTAGCTCCTGGGCACTATGCGAAATGCCAAAGGGGCGCTCTTATAAGATGGGGTTTTTTTATTATTGAATTTTTGGGAGGGAATTTTTAAATACAAAAGATCGAAAATGTATTCAATTTTTTTTTAGTTTTGAAGTACTGAGGCACTCTTATTAGGGGAAATACGGTATATGTGCAAACATTGTTGATATATACCTACTTCATGCAAAAAAAAAAAAAAGTTAAAAGAGATGACAAACAACATAAACAAGATCAAAACACATGCAAAATTGTCATATGAAATGCAACTTAAAAAACAATGTAGAGCCGTATAGGTTCTGGAGGAACAGTGACATAACTTCAGCAGTGTTCAGTAGGAAAATAAACTAATTCAGTCAAACCTGTATCAAAAGACCACTAAAAAAATAGATAAAGTCGGTCCCTTAATGCAGGGGTCTCTTAAGTCAGGTGCATTTTAATTTAAAACAATAATTTGAAAACTGAAAAGTAGTCTCTTAACAGAGGTGGTCAGTCTCTTAACAGAGGTGGTCGGTCTCTTAACAGAGTTGGTCGGTCTCTTAACAGAGGTGGTCGGTCTCTTAACAGAGGTGGTCAGTCTCCTAACAGAGGTGGTCGGTCTCTGTCGGTCTCTTAACAGAGGTGGTCGGTCTCTTAACAGAGTTGGTCTCTTCAGCAGCTTTGACTGTATTATGCTCTTCCTTAGGTTGTACAACTGCAAGAACTTTTTGATGTACGTCATTCGGTATTCTTGCTCGGTGGTGCTGGTGCCGGCAAGAGTAAGGTCTGGAACACTCTCATCCGGACATACAAGAACCAGGGACGCAAACCCCAGGCTATCGACCTTGACCCTAAGGCTGTCACCAACGATGAGTTGTTCGGAATTATCAACCCAAGCACTCGTGAATGGAAAGATGGTGTGTTTGTTATTTATTGAACTAAATGACAGATTTTTAAAACCTCATTATTTTCTTACTTTATTTAGTCATTGGTAAAACAGTCCGAGTGGAGAAAGCTGATTTAAAGTGAAATTAACAACTAACGGCAAAATTACAAAACAGAATCATTTATCAAAAGTCTATCCAGGTGATCAGGTCGTAATAATATATATGTGCCGATTAAAAGTATAGGTTATTCATGGGTTCTTAAAACATTTGTGATTGACTGTGCGTAAAAATGAAATTATGAGTTAGTTACTCTTAATTCAACTCTCCAGTTTTCGGGTTTGTCCTGGCTGGTTAAAGCCATTTATATTGTGTCTATAGAGCTTGGATTCTCAAAATATGTAAATTATATATATATATACCTCATCATCAGTAGGTTTAGAAAATGTCTACATATGTTGTAAAATTCGGCTGTTGTTGGTGGGATTATAAGCAACTTTAAATTTGTATCCAATTCAGAAATTCCAACCCTCTGTTTAACTTGATAAATTCTTACAGTGATTCATCTATTAAAATTTACTGTTCTAACTCAACTTTTTAAATGTCCATTAGGTTTGTTCTCAGTCATCATGAGGGACTTGGCCAACTTGGCCCATGAGGGCCCCAAATGGATCGTGCTGGATGGTGACATTGATCCTATGTGGATCGAGTCCCTTAACACCGTCATGGACGACAACAAGGTCCTAACTCTTGCCAGTAATGAGAGGATCCCCCTGACACCCTCCATGAGACTGCTGTTTGAGATCAGTCACTTGAAGACGGCCACACCCGCCACCGTGTCCCGGGCTGGTATCCTGTTCATCAACTCCACGGATCTTGGTTGGAACCCGTAAGTTGTGTTGTCTGAGTTTGAAGTACTGTTTTTGAAACTACAGTATGTCACTACAGTAATATATTTTACCACATAACTTGCGGTGTGGGAGTGTAATAAAGCCATGATATAATTATCATATTACACTAGTGCAATAAATATCGTTGGATAAAATTGATATGATGCTTGGTACAGTCTCACATTATATCATTTTATCTATATTGTTAAATAAATTCAATATTCTCTCTCTATATACATGATATATCATCTTTTAATACCTAAATATGCCAGATTTGTGGTGAAATATTAAATCTGAAATATAAAATTTAATCTTACCCTGTGCACGATTTGTGGTGTAATTTAAAAACGAAATCTAATTATAGATTTAAGGAATGCCACATCATGGCATTATTTGCTAAGTATTGTGTTTATATCTACCTAAATATTCCCTATTTCAATAAAGGTTAATTTAAAAAACATGCAAAAAAAAAAAAAATCTCTAAAAATCTAATTTAATATTTGAATATTCCTGGTAAATTAACATGATTAACTCGATCAATTATTCCTGTAAATATGAAACTCAATAATCGATTATTTCTGGAAAATAAGAATCCCAAAAATTGATTATTCCTGGAAAATAAGATACTCAATAATCGATTATTACCAGAAAATAAGAAACTCAATAACCAATGATTCCTGGAAAATAAGAAACTCAGTAATCGATTATTCCTTGAAAATAAGAATGGGAATTAAAAAAATAATATAAATAATCGATAATTGCAGGTACGTGCAGAGTTGGATAGATACTCGCGAGGTTCAGTCAGAAAAGGCCAACCTGCTTATTCTGTTTGACAAGTATGTGCCCTTGTGTATTGAAACCATGAAAACCCGCTTCAAGAAAATCACACCCATCGCAGAGATCAGCCACGTGCAGATGTTGTGTCACCTGCTTGAGTGTTTGCTCGTGCCGGAGAACACACCCCCAGACTGTGCCAAGGAGTTGTATGAGCTCTACTTTGTGTTTGCCGTAGTCTGGGCCTTCGGAGGCTGTACCTTCCAGGATCAGGTAGGAGAATATACAAGTGAAGTGTAGTACAGTGAAAACTGGTATATCCAACCACTTACTTTACCAACATCCTATGTATCCGACCGTGCACAAATCCTTATATCTTAACAAATCCTGCTGTTTCCAGTAACCGACACTGTTTGAAGTCCCAAGTGACATAATTGTACGCAATTAACACTTAATTATCCGACACACTTAATTCTGGACCTTACTGTATAAAATATATGTTGACCATTAAACTGTTTTTCACACATAACGTCGATCATCTGTGATGGACATTTTAAAAAATGAATGTTTAAAGTGAAGACTATGTGAAAGTTATGAACATTCACAACAAGTTGATATAGAGTTTAAATAACATTGTTGAAGTGATACGGGAAATAATTCCCGAGTGAGAAAGATTCTTGCGATATAGAAACGAGTGCGTTTTCGCACGAGTTTCTATATCGCAAGAATATTTCTCACGAGTGAATTATTTTCCGTATCACGACAAAAATGTTAATTAAACTATATAATATATATTCTGTGATGAATTTCTTTCCAATTGTCTTTTGACACAAGTATTCCCTCTTCTGTCACTCCTTTGGCGGCAGCGCGGAGTAATATTATGACGTCAATTTGTGACGTAATATCGTGACGTCTAGCGTTTAGTTCATAACATTTTGCTACTGTGCTATCTTGCGCACTAGGTGAGATAGCACAGTAGAGGAAGGGATATGTTATAGATTTTCTCAAACTGGGAAATTTCTATAATTCATCACAGAATATATCATATAAACATATAATTTACTCTTGGTTTGCAGACAACCACTGTTATACGACATAAAGTGCGGGCACTGAGCGATGTAGGACATAGCCGGTTTCAACTTTATTATGAAATATTTAATTGTTTGAAAGAATACAAATGTATTATTAAACTTCTTGCTTTCAGCTTTTTGATTTGCCTAAAAGCAAAATAAGCGCATTGAAAAACTAAAAACAAAAGAAAGGGAAATCAGCAAAGTAAATCTGTAACTCCGCTTGTGTTGTTCTCTGTTGCATCTATACTTTTTAGGGTTTTATAATCTAATTATTTTAATTACCTCCCCTTAGTTGATTGATTACCGTGTAGAGTTCACAAAATGGTGGATAACGGAGTTCAAACAGATCAAGTTCCCTGCCCAAGGCACGCTCTTCGACTACTACATCGACAGTGAAACGAAGAAATTTGAACTTTGGAATAAGTTGGTACCCAAGTTTGAGCTGGATCCAGAAATGCCACTACAGGTAAGGAAAGGAAAACAAAAATATTGATGTTTGTTCATAAAGGTTGGATTATTAATTATCGATTCTTATCGAGTTTTCAACGCAAAACTATTTATCTTGTTCTTGATTTAAATATAGTAAAAAATATGGTAAATAGAGGATCTGACATGAGTGTGGCGAGCTTAATAACAAATTCCTGGACGAGTTTAATAAAATTTTGTATGAAATGACGAGTGTCATATCTTGTAATGATAAAAAACATGGCTAAAAATCGACAAGGAACCACACGTTATTGCTTGTGGTGAATCTACATATGGCGGACTGTTACCCTTACAACATCGCCGATTCAGTGCTATATCCACGGACTCAACGGACTAAACGGGTGTTCCGGGACATTGACTAGACGAACGTACTGATACTGCACTTCAACGACCGTCTGATTCGGTCGCCTTGTATTACACATGGTTAATATAAGGAAATAAGTAATGGGTATATTATACGGAATACAAGCAGTTCCATGTGATAAAACAATTTCTGATGAGAAACTTCAATCTCTTATATGTCTTTGAGATCACTCACAATATAAGCAAACGTGTTATCGTGACGTAAGGCCCCATATTGTTTATTTATAGAAGTTGTCGAAATAAGTCGAATGATAATCTTATGTGAACTCCAGGTATTGTTTCAAAAACACGAACATATATTCATTAAAGATATATAATAAACTTGGGTTGAAATTCATAAAATTAGGGAGTTTTTTTTTCATTTTCAGGCGGTCCTTGTGCACACTACAGAAACAACTCGTGTGAAATGGTTTCTGGACAAGCTCATCGAAAGGCAGCGTCCAGTAATGTTGGTCGGTAATGCCGGTACAGGTAAAACTGTAATGATGAACGACAAGCTGAAGACTCTCTCGGAAGACTACATGATTGCCAATGTACCTTTCAACTACTACACAAGTTCTTCCATGTTGCAAGGTATCCTGGAGAAGCCATTGGAAAAGAAAGCCGGTCGTAACTTTGGTCCGCCCGGTACACGCCGTCTCATCTACTTTGTGGATGACATGAACATGCCGGAGGTAGATAAGTACTACACGGTGCAGCCCCACACAATGATGAGGCAGCACATCGACCACAGCCATTGGTACGATCGTGCCAAGCTAACGTTGAAGGAGATCCACAACACGCAGTACGTCGCATGCATGAACCCTACAGCTGGTAGTTTCACCATTGATTCACGTCTTCAGGTAAGTTAATAGACAATATACCGAATTTGTCTGAATGGGTTTCCCATGTAAGGCAGATCAACTTCTCTATTGATAACAGATGTTGCAGAACATCTTCATAGTCCAATAAAAAAAAAAAAAAAAAAAAAATACTTGAGCTATTTTTATTCTACAAAAAGAAGTTTCGGTTTCTATTTTATTTTATAATTTTGAGAATGTGTAAAAATATCTCTTCTTTTTTTTAAAATCTTAAATGAAGTAAATGCAAATTTAAACGTTATTTAGTCCTTTTGTTTTATGAAATGAAATAGTTACTCGTTTAACATTCCCCTATTTACTACTCATTTTCACTGCATAAATAATGAATCCATTGATATTTTTACAGAGACATTTCTGCGTGTTCTCGGTCAACTTCCCAAATCAAGAAGCTCTCCAGACGATCTACGTCAGTATTTTGGCTCAGCATCTCGCCCTCAACAGTTTCAGCGGCAATGTGCAGAAGTACGCCTCCACCTGCATCAACGGCGCACTCGCCCTGCACAGTAAAGTCACGTCGAGTTTCTTGCCGACTGCCATTAAGTTTCACTACGTGTTCAACCTGAGAGACTTGTCAAACATTTTCCAGGTAAATATATGTGACTAATATTCCGAACCTTCACGATTTAAATTTTTTGAATGTCTTGAAATATATTTCAAATGACAGATAAGAAAGAGTAAAGTTTCCCATCAGAAATTGTTGTCTGCTATACTTTACGTCTGTTACAGTCTTTCACTTTATTTTACATAAAAACAATTTCACTAGAGGATGCTGTGTCTTATATATTTTAGATCCATTTCAAAAGCGTCTGTTATACTATATGACTGTTAAAGCCTTGCGACTGTCAAAGTCTTGCATTATATTTTATGTAATTTTTTTCTCACTAGAGGGTGCTGTTTGCATTTCAAGACCGTCAGCTAGACTCTACGACTGTTAAACTCTTGCAATTTATTTTATGTATTTTTTTCTCACCAGGGTCTGTATTCATAAAGCTTCTTAGCAATATCTTAACTTAATTCAATTTTTATCAGTTTTATAAACACCCTTTTCTATCGACTTAAGACATTTTCTTAATATAATAATATAATATGGATAATTAAAATCTACAGTCAAATATTTATCTGAAAGTAGATGGTTTGTAGTGTCCCTGAGAGGTTAATAAGGACATTTAAAAATATGTAAAATTCTTAAATTTTGACTTAAGTATTATTTTCCACTTAAGATGTTTAATGAATATGAGCCCATGGGGTGCTGTTTGCTATGTTTTACAAATTGTAAGAAACTTCACAATTTTAATTTTTTTAATGTCTTAAAATATATTTTAGATCCATTTCAAAAGCGTCTGTTATACTAAACGACTGTTAAAGCCATGCGACTGTCAAAGTATTGCATTATATTTTATGTATTTTTTCTCACCAGGGGGTTCTGTTTGCCATGGCTGACTGTGCCAAGACACCCGTGGATCTTGTACGACTGTGGATGCATGAGGCCGACAGGGTGTATAGGGACAAGCTTATCGATTCCACAGATATGGAGTTGTATGACAAAATAAAGAAGGATATGATCAAGAAGTCATTTGAGGTAGGCCTTGTTATGGTTTAAATAGTCGAAAGAATGAAGTTTTATTATGCTTTGTTGAATATTTAAAGTTGGAGGAGTGAACGCAAAACTATTGTAACTGTATGAAAATAAAGAACAAGGTACAACAGTGTCACACTGAGACTCAGAGTCCTCGAAATGGCTATTTAGAGTAGCTATCCCGCCAACAACAGTAACATTTTACTACATATGTACACCATTTCTAAACCTTCTGACGACAAGGTATATATGTAACTTGCATATTTTGAGAATCCAAACTCTTTAGACACAATATAAACGGCTTTAACCAGCCAGTCCAAACTGCAAAACTGGAGCGTCAAATTAAGAGTTACCAACTCATAATTCATTTTACACATATTCAGTCACGGGTATTTTATGAACCTGTTAATAAACATATACTTTTAATCTGCACATATACATTATAATATGACCTGAACTGAACACCTGGATAGAGTTTTGATAAATGGTTTTGTAGTGTAATTTTGTCGTTATTTGGCGGATTAGTTTCTTTAAAATACCTCTCCCACCAACAACAGCCAAATTTTACAACTTATGTACACCGTTTCTAAACCTTCTGACGACGAGGTATATATGTAACTTGCATATTTTGAGAATCCAAACTCTTTACACACAATATAAACGGCTTTAACCAGCCAGGTCAAACTGCAAAACTGGAGCGTCAAATTAAGTTACCAACTCATTATTCATTTTACGCATATTCAGTCACGAGTATTTTTAGAACTTATGAAAATCTTATACTTTCATTCAGGATATATACATTATTATATGACTTAAACACATGGATCGAGTTTCGATAAACAGTTTTATGGTGTAATTTTAATCTTATTTGGTGGGTTAGTTTCTTTAAATTGCATGTTACTTTGTTGTCATATTTCCTATTCATAAGGATACAGAAACACCAGTTAATTGTATTCTAATTTATACAAAATATATAGAGATTATTTAACTGCAGGGATAGATTATAAAGAAATCCTTCACGAATGGTAGATATTATTTTTTTTTCACGAACGAGCGGATGCGAGTAAGTTAAAAACAAAACTCATCAAATGGTAACAGTAAGTCAAAACTGTTAACGTTAATTGTCATCTAATTGTGAAATTGAAAAAAACACATAACATTCTTAACTTCAAAGTTAAACAATTCATAAATCATTGTATGGTGTACTTTCAGGATATTGACGAGAACGCCTTGTACAAGGAACCGAACATCTACTGCCATTTCGCGTCCGGTATCGGAGATCCCAAATACCTGCCTATTGAGGGCTGGGTTGAGTTGAACAAGCTTCTTGTAGAAGCCCTTGACAATTACAATGAACTTAACTCTGCTATGAATCTCGTACTCTTCGAGGATGCCATGATGCACATCTGCAGGATAAACCGTATCTTGGAGTCACCCCGTGGCAACGCCTTGCTGATCGGTGTTGGTGGAAGCGGTAAGCAGAGTCTGTCTCGTCTGGCTGCTTTTATTAGCAGTTTGGACGTATTTCAGATTCAGCTAAGAAAGGGCTACTCTGTCGGTGATTTGAAAGTAGAATTGGCAGCACTTTACTTAAAATCCGGGTTGAAAGGAATGGGACTAGTGTTCCTGATGACCGACGCTCAAGTGGCAGATGAGAAATTCTTGGTGCTGATCAACGATCTGTTGGCGTCAGGTGAAATTCCAGACTTGTTCGCAGATGATGAGTATGAGAACATTATCAACGGTGTGAGAAATGAAGTAAAGGGATTGGGAATGGAGGATAGTCGAGACAACTGCTGGAACTTTTTCATTGACAAAGTCAGGAGAACTCTCAAGGTAACGATTACTTGTGTGTGTGTAAAGCTTGTACCCTATTTCCCCTAATAAAAGTGCATCCCCTAATAGTAGCGCCCCCCACCTTTTCAAGAAAATAAATAAATAAATAAAATTAAAAAGCTTCTAAATGCAATACATTTTCAATCTTTTGCATGCAATATTATCTCCCAAAAAATCAAAATTCAATAAAAAAAAAATCTATTATTTTTTGTATATTATTTTACTTTTATATTTATAAAAGCGCCCTCTTTGCATTTTATATAGTGCTCGGGCGCTCCATCAGCCTCTTAAGCAAAGGATTCAAATCATCAATGACCAATGGGGTTGCAGATCTTAGAATATGTGTTTTAGTCTGCTTAAATTTAACCTTTAACCCGCTAAGCATGACTATAATAGCCTTTGCGTCCTTTGTCAACCCAATCAGTCTGCGAGTAACTCGCAGGCTGATCCGGGTTTACAATGTCGAGCTGCTGATCAGTCATTTCCCCCAAAACACCCCTTTGTCACATAAATGGAATGGTCTTAATTCAAAGAAAGAACAGTCCATGATGTATATGTAGCGGGTTAAGGGTTAAAGCATTGCTGAAGTGTATGGACTGCTTATTTTCATGAAGAAATACCTCAATCTTGGCAAATCAACACAAAATTCATTTGAATATTTTGATTTCATTGATAACCAATATTTATCAGGCAACTAATGTTTCTACTATACAAATACAGCTATTTCCTACTATCCGAATATTTTCCCCCCAACTGCTGTATTATGTTGATTGGGTACACATGCAATTGTTCGATGACTTAAAAAGTCATGAATCAACCATTTGAATTTCATATATACACAAAATGTTTTATACTTATCAGTTTAGTAATACAATACAACAACATGCATGATAAAAACATTTTATGTTTAGTAAATAAGAATTTCAGCTGTATTTTGTCTCATGTAGAAAAGTGACAAAAATTCTCGCCAGAGGCACGCATTAATCACTTTTCTTACACTCGCCAAAATACAATTGAAATTCTAAGTTACTAACCATATAATTCTTATATATTGGCAAAAGGAAGAGTTTTCTCAACTGTCTGTAACGTTAAAATTTACCCTAGATTTGGCATGTTTGTATTCTCAGGTCTGAGTATGATTGAATGGGTAAAAATCTCCTTCGAGCCGGTTCTCGAGTTAATTATTTTGGTATATAAGAAAACAGTGGTAGAATAAAATTGTTTACTTTTTAGAAACAGTTTATGTGTGATTTTAACAAAGATTTTGCCGAATATTTTTTGTCAATTGACGTCGACTTTGACTTTTATTAGCAATATGTTTCAAGGTCACAGTTAAAAACAGTTCAGAGTTAAATCAAAATGTTTTTCAGAGTTAGTTAAAGATATTAATAAGTGTACTATGTATTTATCAGAAGAAATCAAAACTGTTTCCCGTACTTAACTTCAGGTTGTTCTATGCTTCTCCCCTGTGGGCGCCACGCTACGTGTACGTAGCAGAAAGTTCCCCGCCCTGACCAACTGTACAAGCATTGACTGGTTCCATGAATGGCCAGAGGAGGCCTTGATATCTGTATCTGGAAGGTTCTTGGAAGAGGGAACCGAGCTACCTGTAAGTGTAACAAGCAGATTATAAAAAGCCAACAAAAAAAAAAAGTATTTTTTTATACATTGGCAATTTTGCCGTATATAATAAATATATGCATGTTATCTCATATGAGACTCAGTATCATAGGAATCTCATATGATTCTTATATAAAAGGAGCCACATATAATAATCATATACAGCATTTCATATAATATTTATATAACAGAAATTTCAAATAATTTTCATTTAAGAATAAGAGCATAACAGTTTCGTTTTCAAACACACGCATTTTCAGAAAAAAATGATGAGTCACTGACAGCAATTTCTGAAAACGATTTAATATCCTTTTTTTTCAGGTGGAACTTCGTGATTCGATCTCCCACTTCATGTCGTATGTTCACAAGTCTGTGAATGAAATGAGCTCCCAATATTTAGCCAACGAGAAGCGTTACAACTACACGACACCCAAGAGTTTCCTGGAGCAGATCGCTCTGTACCAGAATCTTCTGTCGAAGAAGAACCAAGAACTTCAGGCAAAGATAGTACGTCTGGAGAATGGTTTGGAGAAGCTAAAGAGCACTGCTCAGCAGGTGTGTTTTTATAATTATAGTCATAAGCTTTATCATTTTTACGAGGGTTGCCCATTGCATGTAATGTTCGAAGACACTTTCAATCCACAGAGTGTTGATTCTTACGGATGATTGGAGGTATACAGTACTGGTTCTACCCTGAAAAATTGGGTTGGTCGGCCTCTACCACAAAAGAAAATCGACCGTCAGATATGGCCTAACGTGTGCTAAAAATGACATAAAACGCCATTCAAACAAAGAAATCAATTCATAGTTCCACCCTGTCAATCAAACAATGATCTAACCAGTCATTTGACCAATTAAAAATTGCATCAGGTATTTACACCTGTAAATAAAGCATATGTGATCCGACAGACATCTTACGATCATGTTTATCTTTTATAACAACCATCCAGGTGGATGATCTGAAAGCCAAACTTGCTTCGCAAGAGGTAGAGCTTGCCCAGAAGAACGAGGATGCCAATAAGCTCATCTCAGTCGTCGGTGCCGAGACGGAAAAAGTAGGCAAGGAGAAGGCTATCGCCGATGAGGAGGAAAAGAAAGTGTCCAAAATCAATGAAGAGGTATCAAAAAAGGCGAAAGACTGTACCGCTGACTTGGCCAAGGCAGAACCTGCTCTATTGGCTGCCAAAGAAGCATTGAATACCCTGAACAAGGTACTGTACAATCATGTAGTTTCTCTCCTCTGAGTCGTTCCTTTTTGAATCAGATCAAATTCCCAAATTGGCCGATTTTTTTTTTTAAAATGATGATACTGCTTTAAAAAAAAAGAGGATTTAACATTGTCAGTTTTAAATTGAATTTTCGATAACAGGAAATGTCGCAACATAGCAGCATATCCCCTATGGGCAGCAGTCTTCTCACAAATAAGGCCATATTTAAAATTATGTTTGTTTGCCCGAAATCGGTACTACCCCAACGTTTTTTTTCCTTCTGAAAAATGCCTTTTTTTCCCTCTTTTTTTTTAGCTCTACTGGCCAATGGCCAGCAGAGCTTATGGGATGGTGTGTTGTCTGTCGTCCGTACGTCGTCCGTCCGTCGTCTGTTAACTTTTGTCTCGTTAAGACAATAGGGCCTTCATTTTTCATCCGATCTTTACCAAACTTAAACAGATTGTTAATATCAATGAAAGCTCGGACAAGTTCGAAAACCAGCCAGATCGGACCAGTAACAGCAGAGTTATGGCCCTTGATTTAGTTAAAAATGCTATATCTTGACTCGTTAAGACGATAGGGCCTTCATTTTTCATCCAATCTTTACCAAACTTTATCAGATTGTTAATATCAATGATAGCTCGGACAAGTTCGAAAACCAGCCATATCAGACCAGAACAGCGGAGTTATGGCCCTTGATTTAGTTAAATATGCTATATTTTGCCTCGTTAATACGATAGGGCTTTCATTTTTCATCCGATCTTTACCAAACTTTACCAGATTGTTACTATCAATGAAAGCTCCAACAAATTTCAATACCAGCCAGATTGGACCATTTACACCGGAGTTATGGCCCTTGATTTTCTGAAATACGCTATATTTTGGCCTCATTAAGAAGAAAGGGCCTTCATTTGGCCAGATTTTACTGAAACTTTTCAAGAATGATCAGTACCAAGCCTAGTTGTACATGTCGTCACCGTGTTCTGGTTGAATGATTTTGGCGGAGTTTTGTCCCTTTAAAGGTTTTAATACACAAACCTTGTCTGGACTAGTTCTCTTGAACGTCTCCTCACATTTCAACCAAACTTTACAGAGATGATCAGCACCAAGCATAGTTGTGCATATCATCGTCGCGTTCCAGTTAACAGATTTTTGGTGGAGTTATGGCCCTTTAAAGGTTTCTGATTTATGGCCCCTTATACGTAAACTTTATCTAGAGCCAGTAGAGCGTCCACAGGCTCTCTTGGGCCTCTTGTTTATTATAAAAAAAGAGTGTCTCATCATCTTTATTAAATTGGTTGACCAGTTGTTTTAAATAGGAATTTTATGCACAAAGTTAACATTTTCAACATTGCAATACATACCTAGTATACTAAGATCATCTACAAAAAATAGTGAACAAACAGTTAAACTTTAAACAGCATTTATAAAAGAATCTGACATACATGGTAGGAAAAAAAATAATTCCTACCTACCCACCTGTCTGAAAAATCAAAGGTCGGGTTTGGGCAAACTAAGATATTTTTAAGTGTGGCCTAACCACCCTTTATTCCACAGACCTTGGGCTGCTGATATTAGTATGTTTACAACTTACATGATTAATCTCGAAATAATTTTACATTTCTTAAATATAATGAAAGTTTCATTTTCATTCTTGCACGGTTACTTTCAGGGCAACTTGACAGAGTTGAAGTCGTTTGGTTCCCCACCTCCTGCTGTAATCAACGTGACGGCTGCTGTCATGTGTCTGCTGGCTCCTGGCGGCAAAGTAGCAAAAGATAGGAGTTGGAAATCTGCAAAGAGCAGCATTATGTCCAAGGTAAAAATGATGAATAATTATTGTCTCGCCTTTTCGAAGAAAAAAGCGAGACATCGGGATCACTTTTTCGGCGACGACGCCGTCAACACTTGGTTAAAGTTTTTATGTAAAGTTTTTTGGAAGGTATATATCTCCAACACCATTAAAGGTATTGCTTTGAAACTTTGTTTAACCCCTTACACTTTCACTTAAAGCCCCACCCCACCAATGACCTTGACCCTGACTTTATACCAAATGAGACTTATTCATTTTATTGTTTTCTTTTCTTTTAGTTTATGTTCTCATGCATTTTAAATTTATTGTGTTTTGTATTTTATATATATACATATTAACACATTTATCTTAATATTATATATTTTGCTTTAGGACTAAAATGTTAAAAGGTGTTTCCTCTACTCTTTAGATCAAACCCTGCCCCTCTACTAACCTTGCCCTTAACTTTACACGCAAATGGACAACCAATAGTTTCCCGAGTTTCTGTAAATTATTTATCTCTCTGAATATAGTTTTTAAAAATTCACGTTTGTTTACTACCCACCCAAGTACCACCCAGTTAAAGATAGATATATACCCTCCTACGATCCCAACAAAACAAACCCTCGTTGTGAATAAACAAAACCTCAGAAGGTGAGACGGCCCATGGTGGTGGCCTTGTAGGGTTAAATAGTATTGTCATTTAATTTTTAGATGGTATATCGACCGTTTAATGGTCGCAAATGTTGTATAATGGTGACGCGATAGTAGAGCGGTTAAACATCATTTAAGACCTTTTAACATTTTAGGAATATAGTGATGACTATTTAGTATTAGAAATGCTACAGCATACCAACAAGATTCAGTGGTGTAGTGGCAATACCTTCCTGTATAATAATTTCATGTATAACAAATAAACCGCAAGGTCACTGGTTCACATCCCTTTCCAGTCAACTTTTTCTTTTTTTAATTATATTCGAAAGCTGTATATTTATCGATGAAGGCTAGATAAAATGTGATATTTTACGCATCAATTTCTGGCTTATATACTGACTTTTTTTAGATGTTCGTCGAATTGAAACTACCTCACCTGTGACTTCTTCATATTCTTGAGTGAGTAGTAGTTTAAGTGTAGTGTCTGTATCTTTACGCGTTGCCGTTTGATTCCTTTGACACATTCTCTAGTTATTCCTTTTTAATTACAGATTGATTTATTCCTTGAGAACTTGATTAACTACGACAAGGACAACATCCACGAGAATTGCCAGAAGGCCGTCCAGCCCTACCTGGACGACCCGGAATTCAAACCAGAGTTGATCACTTCCAAGTCACTAGCTGCTGCTGGTCTTTGCTCATGGGTTGTCAACATCATGGGATACTACACCGTGTTCTGCGAAGTTGAGCCCAAGAGGATCGCCCTAAACCAGGCCAATGCTGAACTGTCCACAGCTAAGGAAAAGCTGCGTATAATTACAAACAAGATCCAAACACTGGAGTCTGACTTGGCCACACTGACTGCAGAGTTCACCAAAGCCACGAATGAGAAGTTGAGATGTCAGCAGGAAGCTGAAACGACAGCCAAAACAATTGAATTGGCCAATCGTCTCGTAGGTGGTCTGGCTTCTGAGAATGTCAGATGGGCTAATTCTGTGATGAATTTCAGAACTCAAGAACTGACGCTCCCCGGTGACGTGTTGATGATTACAGCTTTTGTTTCATACGTTGGCTGCTTCACAAAGCAATACAGATTAGATTTAATGGACAAATGCTGGCTCCCTTACCTGAAAACATTGAAGTACCCTATCCCCGTATCCGAGGGTCTGGATCCTCTGTCCCTTCTGACAGATGATGCCAGTATTGCATCCTGGAACAACGAAGGGTTGCCTAGCGATAGAATGTCAACTGAAAATGCCACCATCTTGACCAGCTGCGAGAGATGGCCGCTTATGATTGATCCCCAACTACAGGGCGCCAAGTGGATAAAGACGCGTTACGGAGCAGATCTCAAGATCATCCAGCTTGGAAACAAGGGATACCTTGAAGCCATTGAGAGAGCCGTGGCTGCCGGCGATGTTGTGCTCATTGAAAACATGGGAGAATCCATCGACCCCGTACTCGATGCCCTGGTCGGAAGAAACACCATCAAAAAAGGTCGTGCTATTAAGATGGGAGACAAGGAAGTAGAGTATCATCCTGATTTCAGGCTAATCTTGCACACAAAGCTGGCCAACCCTCATTACAAGCCCGAAATGCAGGCGCAGGCAACTCTGATTAACTTCACCGTCACTAGGGACGGTCTAGAGGACCAGCTCTTGGCGGATGTTGTCAGCAAGGAAAGACCGGACTTGGAGAAACTCAAATCGGATCTAACCAGACAACAGAACCAGTTTAAGATCACGCTGAAGGAGCTGGAAGACAACTTGTTGGCTCGCCTGTCAGCCGCCGAGGGCAACTTCCTCGGGGACTATGCCCTCGTGGAAAATTTGGAAACCACCAAGAGGACTGCTGCAGAAATCGAAGTGAAGGCAGAGGAAGCTAAGAAGACTGAGATTGAGATAAACTTGGCACGTGAGCATTACAGACCTGCGGCAGCACGTGCATCTCTGCTCTACTTTATTCTGAATGACTTGAACAAGATCAATCCAATGTACCAGTTCTCCCTCAAGGTATATAGCCTTGATTGGTTTTACTAAATTTGTTTTAAAATTATATATTACAGTATATATAAAATCTGCAAAAACATCTTTAATAAAATAAATCCGAAATAAAAGACACTTTCAAGGAATTCAATTATTCTAGGGTTACCTAAAGAATGTATTGTATCTGTATGTTTTCAACATTTGTTAAGTACATGAATATCTTTGTGTCGTCTATCTATACAACATCCATGACTCTTAGAGAAAAAACTTACACTGTGTTATTTAGACCATATCTTGTGGGCTTTCAGCTGTCAGACTTAGTCAGCTGATCTGACTACTGATGGGTGTCAGCAAGTGACATAGGAAGGTCACATGACAACAAGAGTTTAGTTGTGTTTGTTTGAGTTGCACAAATCCTTGTGTAAAGTTAAAATGTTATATTTAAGTCATTTGAACAGAATGAATATGCATATTTGTTCTATAAGTAAGTAATTTTTATTTTATTTAACCAATTTCCTTTACAGGCATTTAGTGTGGTGTTCGAGAAAGCCATTGATCGTGCAGAGCCAGCCGAGGATGTGAAGTCACGTGTGATCAACTTGATTGACTGTATATCGTATTCCGTGTACACCTACACGGCCAGAGGACTGTTTGAGAAGGACAAGCTTATCTTCACATCACAGATGTGCTTCCAGGTTTGTGACTATAAATACCTGTTGCTATACCGGGGGTAACTACTTTTTGCTATAAATACCTGTTGCTATACCGGGGGTAACTACTTTTTGCTATAAATACCTGTTGCTATACCGGGGGTAACTACTTTTTGCTATAAATACCTGTTGCTTTACCGGGGGTAACTACTTTTTGCTATAAATACCTGTTGCTATATCGGGGGTGACTACTTTTTGCTATAAATACCTGTTGCTATACCGGGGGTAACTACTTTTTGCTATAAATACCTGTTGCTATACCGGGGGTAACTACTTTTTGCTATAAATACCTGTTGCTATACCGGGGGTAACTACTTTTTGCTATAAATACCTGTTGCTATACCGGGGGTAACTACTTTTTGCTATAAATACCTGTTGCTGTACCGGGGCTAACTACTTTTTGCTATAAATACCTGTTGCTCTATATTGCTGTTAGTTCAGATTTTTCTGCCTTTATGACCTGTTGCTGTAACTGCCTGTTGCTATAAATACCTATAATACTGGTTGCTCTAAAATGCTGTAACTTTTTGCTATATTAAAAATAACTTTTACTATAAATATTGCTTCTATAAATAGCTGTTTTTATTATCTTACTATACACACAATTTAGAGGAATTAAAACCTTTTAAATACATAAACATAACATGTAGTTTTAAATAATACATTGTACAATAATATTTAAAAAAATATGTATATATTTCTCTCCGCAGATCATGTTAATGGCAAAAGACATAAACCCTGTTGAGCTTGACTTCCTGTTACGTTTCCCTCTAGTACCAAATGTAACGTCACCAGTGGATTTCCTCAACAATTGGAGTTGGGGTGGCATCAAGGTAAGACATTTCCTCAGCAATTGGAGTTGGGGTGGTATCAAGGTGGCATCAAGGTAAGACATTTCCTCAGCAATTGGAATTGGGGTGGCATCAAGGTAAGACATTTCCTCAGCAATTGGAATTGGGGTGGCATCAAGGTAAGATAAGATAAGATATTTCCTCAGCAAATTGGAGTTAGGGTGGCATCAAAATAAGACATTTCCTCAGCAATTTGAGTTGGGGTGGCATCAAGATAAGACATTTCCTCAGCAATTGGAATTGGGGTGGCATCAAGGTAAGACATTTCCTCAGCAATTGGAGATAGGGTGGCATCAAGTTAAGGCATTTCCCTAGCAATTGGAGTTGGGGTTGGCATCAAGGTAAGACATTTTAAACCACATTCCCATATTAAAGGGACACACAGCAATGTTGATTTTGTTTACATTTTTTCTTAAAATACATCATATCTCCTACATAGACAACAGTGTCTATTTATAGATGGTAACACACAGTGACTGTCTATTTATAGATGGTAACACACAGTGACTGTCTATTTATAGATGGTAACACACAGTGACTGCAAAAAAAGGAGCAAGAAAGTGGATATATTTTTAGTTTTGTAATCTGTCCATATTTACCTGGATTGCCCATAATTTGACATCTCTATTACAGTCATTGTCCAACATGGAAGACTTCCGAAACCTGGATCGTGACATCGAGGGTTCCGCCAAACGATGGAAGAAATTTGTGGAGAGTGAATGTCCCGAGAAGGAAAAGTTCCCGCAAGAGTGGAAGAACAAGACAACCCTGCAGAGACTCTGCATGATGCGCGCACTGAGACCGGACAGAATGACATATGCCTTGAGGTACAGTAAACATTGAAGTTTTACCGATATTTAACGTGATGAATAAGCGCTGAGAACGGACAGAATGACATACACCTTGAGGTACAGTAAACATAGATGTTTTACCGATATTTAACATCATGAACAATCGCGCTGAGAATGGACAGAATGACATACACCTTGAGGTACAGTAAACATAGATGTTTTACCGATATTTAACATCATGAACAATCGCGCTGAGAATGGACAGAATGACATACACCTTGAGGTACAGTAAACATAGATGTTTTACCAATATTTAACATCATGAACAATCGTGCTGAGACCGGACAGAATGACATACGCCTTGAGGTACAGTAAACATAGATGTTTTACTGATATTTAACATGATGAACAAGCTCGTCGATTATGAACGTTTTCACCTAAATTGTGATTGTTTTAAGGATTGGTTGTTCCGAATTCGGATTAATTCTCGAAATACCTAAACAGGATTTCACACCTGACCAGTCCTTCAGATGAGACATAAACCAAGGTCTGCTTGTTAAATGTCCAGTGCAATACAGCGAGGATAAATAAACGCTTATACGCACACTCAAAACCGCTTCGCGAAAAATAAGCACTGCTTATAATTACGAACCCCTAAAAAACATGTTTATTTAAAAAATGAACAGATGATTTAAAGTTAATATATTCATAGTTGGAACAGCACCTGTAGCAACAATAAGCTCGAGAATGTCAAGACAGTGGTATTTTATATATATAAAACAAGTTTGTCTTATCAGTGAACTAATAACAAAAAATAAGACTTTTTGACACTGTTTTACCAATCAGAACATAGGATATTTGTATTTTGTTGTAGTTTGTTATTATATTTTCCAGTTTAAATGAGCTTTTCATAATATTGTTGATGTTTTAAAGGCCCATATGGCAATCTTTAGTTATGTTGAATCAATTTTTACACATGAAAATTAACAAACATTACAGATATATCTGCTTTTGTATGTTATATTTGTACCTCTTTGTAAATATTAGCCCTTAACCCACTACATGTACATATATATAATGGACTGTTCTTTCTTTGAATTAGGACCAAATAGGAGTTACCGCAGGCTGATCTGGGTTTACAATGGACGCAAAGGCTATTATAGTCATGCTTAGTGGGTTAATATGTCATATTGTGTTTTCTTCAAATGTGATGTTCAACATTCGATAAAAATGAAAAAAAATCATTTATTGTTTACAATTCCAGACTTTTTATTGAGGAGAAAATGGGCACAAAGTTTGTTGAAGGTCGTGCGATTGAGTTTGCCAAATCATACGAGGAGTCCGGCATGGGGACCCCGATGTTCTTCATCCTGTCCCCCGGTGTAGACCCCTTAAAGGATGTGGAGGCCCTGGGCAAGAAATTGAACTTCACGATGGACAATGGAAACTTTCATAATGTGTCGCTAGGTCAAGGTCAAGAAGTGGTTGCTGAGCAAAAAATGGCGCTGGCTTCGAAGGAAGGTCACTGGGTCGTGCTGCAGGTGAGAAAGATCAGACAAAAGATCTATGTTTTGGGGTGCTTGTTTGACCCAAAATATGATTTGCATTTTCAGACAATTTTAACTATAAAGCAATAACATATCGGGAAAACAGATAATTTTAGTGGTCAATTGTAAAAATTAAAGATTGATTTAGAAATAATATTAAACTACATTTGAAAGTTATTTTTGATAGGTCATTTCTGGGCCATCAATAATATGATTTTAATATTTTTTTAAAGAAGTTTTATACAACAAAGGATTGAATAATAATAATGATATAATAATATTAATAATAATAACCAAATAGCTGTCCCAACTAAGTAACAATACTTTGTTATTCATTTTGACAGAACGTTCATCTTGTTGCCAAATGGCTGGGTAAACTGGAGAAGCTTGTGGAGCAGTATTCCCTAGAAGGCAATCCCGCTTATCGTCTGTACATCAGTGCCGAGCCCGCGGGTATCCCAGAAGCACATATCATTCCCCAGGGTATTCTGCAGACGTCAATCAAGATCACCAATGAGCCTCCATCTGGTATGATGGCTAATCTGCACAAAGCTCTTGACAACTTCACACAGGTGAGATAGGGGTTGGCCAGGTGCCTGTTGATTTGTGGGTCAGTAGATCAAAAGTTAAAGTTAAGTTATTAACCTTGAAAATGTTTTTGCATAATATAAAGTTCTACATAATATATGTATTAACCCCAACTTATAGATATAGTTCATGGTTACACTGAACTTAAATTGACCTTGAACATGGTTTCTACATATTTTTTAAGTTCTGCATAATGTATTCACAACTTATAGAAGGTAAAGGTTACACTGACCTAAATGGGGTCGATGCACTAGTTTCAAACTAGAGTTATTTAAAAGGGCTCTGAAAAACTTGAAAAAAGCTGAAAGAATTATCAAAATGACATGAAAAATAAAGCATACATGACCTATTGAAAATTTGCAAAGAACATAGATGGAAGCGGCCATCTTGGAACAATGACGTCATCGTGCCTTTTTACCATATATGGCATACTGACAAAATATATTTTAAAGCAAAGAAAATCATTGCAAATTGATTAAAAATAAATAAACAGATGTAAAATATATATGAGCCGAAACACACGAAAACGACCCTTCAGACAAAATTTTGACATTTTATATTTTTTGATGTTTATGAAACACGGTGATTTTCTCTTTTAAAATCTCTTTGTTTTATGTTGATATCTTGCTTAAAAATGATTTTATCTCAATTTGAAAAGTATAGATTATACTCGCCATTAATTTTGACGTCGACGTCGGCGTCTTGTACGACGTCGTTGATTAAATAACATCAAAAAACATAAACAATTACCATTTCCTATAGCATCATCTATTTATATAAGAAAACACATTCCCTATGATATAATAATTTGGTAAAACACAGAAGTGACGAGAAATTTGATTAGTAATTAATTGATTACCGGCCGACGTCATAAATTGTTACTTTATGACGTTGTCGTGTGTTGCGGCTCATATATATTTTATGCTTATTTTTCATTTGCAGTGATTTTCTTTACTTTAAAAGACATTTTCTCAATATGACATATATGGCAAAAAGGAGCCATCGTTCCAAGATGGCCACCTCCATTTAAGTTTCTTTACAAATTTTCAATAGGTCATATCTCCTTTATTTTTCATGGCATTTTGATAATTCTTTCAGCTTTTTTCAAGTTTTTCAAAGTCCTTTTGAATGAATCGTGCTTAAAAATAGTGCATCAACCCCTATAAAATTGACATTTGACATCAGGGTTCGACACTAACGCTAGTCCGCTAGTCCTGTGCCCACCTGTTTTTTAGGAGGATTACCTAAACGTGAAAGTTGGCTAGTCCGTCGGACCAGTAATTTTTCGAGCCCCATTATAGATATTACGGCCGTAAAATACACATTCCTAATATAGGGCCGGGGTCACGCGTATAGGCGAAGTCGCTTAAAACTTCGCTATGATTTTTTCAAAAGAGATTAACCTCATAATTAACAAAACTCTCTAAAATACACAATTAGCGCGTGTTACACAAGTACCTTATTTAATCCCATTACCGACTGGTTTATAATCAAAGCCATCGTATTTTTCCGTGTGGTGAATAATAAAAAATTGTACTATAAACTATTATGCAAGGGCGCGGTTATGATTAGACGAGATACGTTGAAACTGATTTCTCCTGCGATAAATAAATTTAAAAGGCGGTGTATAATTATATGATTGACATCGGCACAGTAACTGTTGAAAGAATCTTTGCGGCGGTCGTCAATAAGCAAAAGTGTGAACTTCTATTGTGTTTTATTGAGGGCTAATTATGAAACAAAGAAATGTGTCTGGTATAAAGCGAGTTTGTTTGTGATTTTTTTATAGACCAGAGAAATCAACGGAAATGTCTTGGATCCTACGATTAGTCATAGCCATCAATAACTTATCTATGTCTATGGATTAGGTTATGATTTTGTGTTTTGTTACTCAATGCGGGTATGAATGAAAAATAGGTTTGGGTAATTGTCGAATAATAAGTATTTTTCAATAAAAATGAAACAAAGATCAGAATAATATTGCATTTGATCAATATGTGTCAAGTTGGTTAGGGCTGAAAATGCATCTAAATCTCACTTCGGTCAAAGATGTAAAGAGCTGATGAAAGTCTGCCTGTGGACCAGAAACCGAAAAAAAAAAAAAGAAAAGTTTTATGATTTCAGTTGGTATCTTCAAGACGAAATGGGTTTTTGGCACTGTTCACTTTGGAGTTTGTCTCCTGTTATACACCTGTTTTGTTTTTTTGTGCTAAATACACCGTTCTCTTGGAAGGACCATCTAGTTCTCAGGAGGACTACTATATTTTTAAAGTGACTAGTCCTCCGGACTACCCGTTTAAAAAAGTTAGTGTCGAACCCTGGACATGGTTTCTGCAATTGATGAAAATTCTACATAATACATATTTAAACAACTTACATATAAAGGTCAAGGTTACACTGAGCTTAAATTGACCTTGAACATGTTTTCTGTTTCATCTTGGATTATCGTCAGTAATATTTGGAACATTCAAGCTATGCTGATCCATATTAATTGGCAGGAAATTAAATGAACATTTATTGTTTTTCTTTAATAGGAAAATTATACTATTAATGAGCAATTGTTGTTTTTCTTAGGAAAATTATACTAAATGAACAGTTATTGCTTTTTCTTAGGAAAATTATACTAAATGAACAGTTATTCTTTTTCTTAGGAAAATTATACTAAATGAACAGTTATTGCTTTTTCTTAGGAAAATTATACTAAATGAACATTTATTGTTTTTCTTTAATAGGAAAATTATACTATTAATGAGCAATTATTGCTTTTTCTTAGGAAAATTAATCTGAGATAACCATTATTGTTTTCCTTAGAACAATTTAATTAAAATAACAATTATTTTTCCTGTAGAAAATAAAATTAAATAAGCAATTTTATTATTTTTCCATAGGAAACCTTGGAGATGTGTGCCAGAGAGACTGAGTTCAAGGCCATCCTGTTCTCGCTATGCTACTTCCACGCCGTGGTGTGTGAGAGACGTAAGTTTGGCGCCCAGGGATGGAACAGAGTGTACCCATACAACACCGGTGACTTGGGAATCTGCATGAACGTCTTGTACAATTATCTGGAGGCTAATCCTAAGGTATTTTCAAATTCAGTTATTATGCTCCTCCACCCAAAAAACAACTGTTTTTGAAAAGTTTTAGGCCATCTTGATCAGATTTAATATGTAAATTTTCCATACACGGCAATAAATATGGCCACCATTACTAAAATAGAAAACTCTTTAAACAACTTCTTCTCATGAACCACTTGTTTTGTTTTTTCATAAAAAAAACTGGGTTCATGGGTTCAGATCTCCATTTGGTATGTTAAGCATTATTTGTTTTACATATTTATTTTGCTCAAACTGTCATGACCTCTTTAAAAAGTAGAGCATTGCAAGCCCTCATGGGTCTCTTGTTATTAAAAATACACTTGTTGCTATAAATAGTTTCCAGTATTTTCTTGTTTAGCTTTTATTTAACATTGATTTTTCTGTCTTTCTTGTTTAGCTTTTATTAAACATTGTTACCGTAATATCATTATTTTTCTGTCTTTCTTGTTTAGCTTTTATTAAACATTGTTACCGTAATAATCATTATTTTTCTGTCTTTCTTGTTTAGCTTTTATTAAACATTGTTACCATAATAATCATTATTTTTCTGTCTTTCTTGTTTAGCTTTTATTAAACATTGTTACCGTAATATCATTATTTTTCTGTCTTTCTTGTTTAGCTTTTATTAAACATTGTTACCGTAATATCATTATTTTTCTGTCTTTCTTGTTTAGCTTTTATTAAACATTGTTACTGTAATAATCATTATTTTTCTGTCTTTCTTGTTTAACTTTTATTAAACATTGTTACCGTAATATCATTATTTTTCTGTCTTTCTTGTTAAGCTTTTATTAAACATTGTTACCGTAATATCATTATTTTTCTGTCTTTCTTGTTTAACTTTTATTAAACATTGTAACCGTAATATCATTATTTTTCTGTCTTTCTTGTTTAGCTTTTATCAAACATTGTTACTGTACTAATCATTATTTTTCTGTCTTTCTTGTTTAGCTTTTATTAAACATTGTTACCGTAATAATCATTATTTTTCTGTCTTTCTTGTTTAACTTTTATTAAACATTGTAACCGTAATATCATTATTTTTCTGTCTTTCTTGTTTAGCTTTTATCAAACATTGTTACTGTACTAATCATTATTTTTCTGTCTTTCTTGTTTAGCTTTTATTAAACATTGTTACCGTAATAATCATTATTTTTCTGTCTTTCTTGTTTAGCTTTTATTAAACATTGTTACTGTAATATCATTATTTTTCTGTCCAGGTACCATGGGAAGACTTGCGTTACCTGTTTGGAGAGATTATGTACGGAGGACACATCACTGACGATTGGGACAGAAAACTGTGTAGGACATACCTGGAGGTGTACATGCACCCAGATATGGTAGGTTAAAATCTGGCGCTCATTCAAGGACTGGAAGGGGGTGGGCAGTGCAAGCCCTCAAGCCCAAATCTGAAATGATGTTATGAATGTATGTATTTTTTCCCTGAAAAACAGGAATTGTGCTACCCAAAAACAGAGGGAAAAAATGCGACCCTCCCAGTAAAATGGGAGAGAATAATCTAGCTCATCGTAAACAACCTTGTCTTTTAGTTTATACCTTTATAGCATTTATCAAATAAAAATTTAAAGTTCAACTATGATATTAATTATACATAGATGGGGCAAATGAGAATATGGAACAATTCTTGATGTAATGAATTATCACGTTTCATATTTTATGTGGCTCATGATCGTGGCTCTAGCGAAAAATGGAGTGTTTACAAGAGAATTTGCAGCAACACTGCAGTTATGCATGTGAGAAGCTTCTAGGCCCTTTATGTATATTTTTATCTAGATGTAAATGGAGAGTGAGCCTGGACTGTTCATTCCTGTTGGTGCCTTTTAATATCAAGTTTATTAGGCTTGGCACAAAAATCCGGAATAGCTCGGCAGAGGCTCGCCACTCTTTGTTCAAAAAATTTGATAGTAAATAGCACTAACATCATGTACATTATATTCTTTTATTTTCTTGTCTGTCCTTATACTTGTATATTTCTGGAAGAAGCTATTTCACATTTATATTTTTTATTTCCATTACCAGTTGGAGGGTGAGTTGTACCTGGCCCCTGGATTCCCTGTTCCCCCAAATACCGACTTCAAGGGATATCACAACTACATTGACGAGTGCCTGCCTCCCGAGACGCCCTACCTGTACGGCCTTCACCCCAATGCCGAAATTGAGTTCTTGACCACGATCTCAGACAACTTGTTCCGTATTGTGTTTGAGATGCAGCCACGTGATTCTGCAGCTGGTGCAGGAGGTGGAGCAAGTCGTGAAGAAAAGGTACGTTTTTAATGCATAGTTACCGACTGTCAGTCAAGCTTACCGGCATATACCCTATTTCTAGGACGCTTGTTTCAGCCAAAGGTTTTTCAGTATTTACACAAGCAGTTTTAGTAATAAGTATTTAAATTATGTATCATAAGAAGTGGAATTTTTAGTGGTAAATAAAAATACTTTAGTTTTTTAGCCAATCGGTTGAGAAATAACAATTTTACAGCCAGAATGCCTTTTTTTTTTGAAATGTGTAAGTTATATCCAGAAACTAACAGGATGCTGTGAGTTTTACAAAAAATAAAGATTGTCCTCTGTTCCTTTAAGGATCAAATGTCAAGGTCATCATAGCTTCATACCACTTCATAATTTCCAGATTAAAGGGACACATGGCAATCTTGATTTTTTTAAAAACAAGGCATCCAGGTAGTTTTTCTATATAACATGCATCAGTCCAATCAATACTGTTAATTATAAGAATATTATAGGGCTATTTGATTATTAAATCGAGACGCTAATTTTAATGCTCGATAAAACCTTTAAGATTGCCATGTGTCCCTTTAAGCCTAGATTGGTTTTGATTTTATTAACACTTTGATATTTCAAAGAAGTAAAAAACTGTTTGTATGGTGTTTTACGTCATTTTCAACACATGTACGGTTATAATATATGACGGTTGATTTTTTGTGGTGGAGGCAGACCACCAACTTTTCCTGGGTAGAACCAGTACTGTACACCTCCCGTCATCGACACTTCCTCACTTACAAGTCGAGCTCCCAGTGGGATTCGAACCCGCAGTGGTGAGAGGCGAAGGTTTACAATGCAAAGTCGTTAACCATTCGGCCACGTAAAAAACTGCTTTTGATTTAAAGGTCAGGGTCACTGTTGCTAAAAAGCCATTTTTTTGTATTTCCAGATCAAGACCATCTTGGATGAAATCTTGGAAAAGCTTCCGGAAGAGTTCAACATGCTGGAGATCATGAACAAGGTGCCACCAGAGGAGAGGACCCCCTACGTCGTCGTTGCTTTCCAGGAAACGGAGAGAATGAACGGCCTGACCTCAGAAATGAGACGCTCCCTGAAGGAGTTGGACTTGGGATTAAAGGTGAGCTGAGAGTCAGATGAAATCATAAATACACTGCTGGAAGTAAAGGCGTTTACTTTATTATGAAATGAAAGAACTTTCGTCGAAAATGGTTACATATTTTGCATCTTGTCACAAGGATGCTTGTAGCGGAGTTCAAAGACGCTTTGGGCAGAGTTGGTTCAATGAATAGGACATGCATAGAACAAAAAAATGCTGATTCAGGCACCAGTGATTCGTCAATAATGATACTAGCTTTTAAATTTAAATATTACACCTCATTTGTATATTTCCTTCTTTGCGCAATGTGACGTCATCCAGTCACTATTCTGCGATAGTGACCGACCCCGGTCCGAGAGCTATAATTTTGGACGTGTGAAAAAACAATGTCAAAGTTGCATATGGAGCTCAGCACCATACATAATTGGCTTTCATTCCCAATCTGAAAAGTATAGCCCGCCCAACAGCGGGGGTGAACTTAATTTTCAAGAAGGGAAGTTGAAAGCACATGTCCTGTCAATTTATTATGCACAGTTGGTTAAATTCAAATTTTGAATTTTCAAAAATACTAAAAATCCTCCAGCTCCAACCAGTTTTCCAAATAATGGTAGTTCATAATATTTTATTTTTTAAATTTTAATTTTATTTTCTTTCAGTCACATATATAATTTTATAACACATTTAAATTCTGTTTGAAAATACAAAAATACATTTGGGTCCAACAAGTTCCAAATAAAAGTATTTCATAATCAAATAAATAGTTTGTTTAATTTTAATATCCTCATCTTCCAGGGAGAGTTGACCATCACAGCAGACATGGAAGAGCTGGGTAACGCAATGTTCTTGGACAATGTTCCCCTCTCCTGGTTCAAGAAAGCTTACCCGTCCCTACAAGGCCTCACCATGTGGTACGGCGATCTACTACTGCGTATCAAGGAGCTCGAGACCTGGGTGTCTGACTTCCAGCTGCCAGCAGCAGTCTGGTTGGCCGGATTCTTCAACCCGCAGTCGTTCCTAACTGCCATTATGCAGCAGATGGCAAGAAAGAATGAGTGGCCTCTCGATCGTATGTGCCTGCAGTGTGACGTGACCAAAAAAGCCCGTGAGGACATGGCTGGTCCGCCAAGAGAAGGCGCCTACATCCACGGCCTGTTCATGGAGGGAGCTCGATGGGACATGCAGACGGGCTTGATCACTGAAGCACGTCTGAAGGAACTGGCACCAGCCCTGCCAGTGCTCTTCCTAAAGGCCATTCCGGTCGACAGACAGGATATGAGGAACGTGTACGAGTGCCCCGTGTACAAGACCAAGACCCGTGGACCCACATTCGTCTGGACATTCAACCTCAAGTCAAAGGAGAAGTCGAGCAAGTGGATTCTGGGAGGTGTTGCCCTGCTTTTGCAGGTGTAAACCCCACAAGGCTGTGTGCTTATATGTGATATTTGGACAATTCAGTTCGACATTTTTTGCTATGTATTTCTAATAATAACAATAAGAACAACAATACATTATATAAAGAAAGACAATGTTTAATTCTATGGTTTAATGATAATAATAAAAACGATAATAATGTATAACTATAATAATAATAATGGTAATAAAACTGTTATACTGTTTTGAAGGGATTCATAAAATAGGGGGAACTTTTTTTTTAAACATTCCAAAAAGATGCATTTATATAAAAATGCTTGCATGCTTTGTGAGTTACAGGATTTTGTGGACAACTTTTTTATAAAAGTTCAAAGTATGTGGCGGACTGATCTGTGTTACCAGGACGCTTGAAGTATAATAACATTTGCTTTTTCAGTGTTTATTTATTCAGTAATAATAATATATGTTAAGGTTATTGTTTAATACCCAAAATCTGTTTTTTATAATAATAATAATAAATATTAAAGATAATAATGATAAAATGTAGTATAAATACTATATAATAAGAACTATTTTATAATGATCTGTTTAAATTATAGATCTATTATTATAATATCTGTCCAGGTTTATGAACATTTTCCTGTTAAAAGTAATAATTTATCATTTTAAATTATTGCTCAAATAATATATTAATAATTTAAAAATGTGAACATGTATATATTTTGAGTGCAGATGATTCTGCTTTCATGTTGAAAATAAAATATATTTACAACAACTATACAATTGTCGACTTTTCAATCCCAATATTTTCATTACTGGGGAAGTATTTTTCATGAGATTTTTTTAAATGTGAAACTCTACAAAAAAGGAATATTGGCAAAGAACTTTATTAGAATTGTCGTTCATCCTGGTTACTCAATGTCTATACTGTTTCGTATACAAATATGGACACAATTTGGCCTCTATTCCGTAAAGTGAAAACTCTTTTCAATTATAAAGCAATACTTTCCACACTTAAGATTTGTGTTCAGTTATGGACACTGCAGTGGTATATTTGTTCATTTATGTGTTGGTGCGCCTTAAAACCCCAATTCAATTCATTTATAGGGCAACACTGAAGTTATCTGTTCAGTTGTGGACACTACAGTGGTATATTTGTTTAGTTATAGGGCAACACTGAAATTATCTGTTCAGTTATGGACACTACAGTGGTATATTTGTTCAGTTATAGGCCAACACTGAAGTTATCTGTTCAGTTATGGACACTACAGATGTATATCTGTTCAGTTATGGACATTTCAGGGTATGTCTGTTCAGTTATGGACCCTACACGGTATATCTGTTTAGTTATGGACCCTACACAGTATATCTGTTTAGTTATGGACCCTACACAGTATATCTGTTTAGTTATGGACCCTACACAGTTTATCTGTTCAGTTATGGACATTTCAGGGTATATCTGTTTAGTTATGGACCCTACACAGTTTATCTGTTCAGTTATGGACACTTCAGGGTATATCTGTTTAGTTATGGACACTACACGGTATATCTGTTCAGTTATAGGTCAACCCTGAAGTTATATGTTCAGTTATTGCCACTACAGATGTATATCTGTTCAGTTACCGACATTTCAGGGTATATCTGTTCAGTTATGGACTCTACACGGTATATCTGTTTAGTTATAGGTCAACCCTAAAGTTATCTGTTCAGTTATTGACATTACAGATGTACATCTGTTCAGTTATGGACACTTCAGGGTATATCTGTTCAGTTATGGACCCTACACGGTATATCTGTTTAGTTATAGTTCAACCCTGAAGTTATCTGTTCAGTTATTGCCATTACAGATGTAAATCTGTTCAGTTATGGACATTTCAGGGTATATCTGTTCAGTTATGGACCCTACATGGTATATCTGTTTAGTTATAGTTCAACCCTAAAGTTATCTGTTCAGTTATTAACACTACAGATGTATATCTGTTCAGTTATGGACATTTCAGGGTATATCTGTTCAGTTATGGACCCTACACGGTATATCTGTTTAGTTATAGGTCAACCCTAAAGTTATCTGTTCAGTTATTGACACTACAGATGTGAATCTGTCAGTTATGGACATTTCAGAGTATATCTGTTCAGTTATGGACCCTACACAGTATATCTGTTTAGTTATTGATCAACCCTAACATTATATGTTCAGTTATGGACACTTCAGGGTATATCTGTTCAGTTATGGACACTACACGGTATATCTGTTCAGTTATGGACCCTACACAGTATATCTGTTTAGTTATAGGTCAACCCTAACATTATATGTTCAGTTATGGACACTTCAGGGTATATCTGTTCAGTTATGGACACTACACGGTATATCTGTTCAGTTATGGACACTAAAGTGGTATATCTGTTTAGTTATAGGTCAAATCTGAAGTTATCTGTTCCATTATTGACACTACAGATGTATATCTGTTCAGTTATGGACACTACATGGTATATCTGTTCAGTTATGGACACTAAAGTGGTATATCTGTTTAGTTATAGGTCAACCCTGAAGTTATCTGTTCAGTTATTGATACTACAAATGTATATCAGTTCAGTTACGGACATTTCAGGGTATATCTGTTTAGTTATGGACACTTTATGGTATATCTGTTCAGTTATGGACATTTAAGTGGCATATCTGTTCAGTTATAGATCAACACTGAAGTTATCCGTTCAGTTATCGACACGTCAGGGTATATCTGTTTAGTTTTGGACCCTACACGGTATATCTGTTTAGTTATAGGTCAACCCTGAAGTTATCTGTTCAGTTATGGACACTACGTGGTATATCGTTTTAGTTATGAACACTACAGAGTATATCTGTTCAGTTAAGTGCACTTCAGAGTATATCTGTTTAGTTATGGACACTTCAGGGTATATTTGTTCAGTTATGGACACTTCAGGGTATATCTGTTCAGTTATAGGTCAACCCTGAAGTTATCTGTTCAGTTATTGACACTTAAGTGGTATATCTGTTTAGTTATAGATCAACCATAACATTATCTGTTCAGTTATGGACACTTCAGGGTATATCTGTTCAGTTATGGTCACTACAGGGTATATCTGTTTAGTTCTGGACACTTCAAGGTATATCTGTTTAGTTATATGGACACTACAAGGTATATCTGTTTAGTTATGGACACTTCACGGTATATCTTTATAGTTATGAACACTACAGTGTATATCTGTTTAGTTATTGACACTACAAGGTATATCTGTTTAGCTATAGGTCCACCCTGAAGTTATCTGTTCAGTTATGGACACTACAGTGTATATCTGTTTGGTTATGGACACTTCAGGATATATCTGTTTAGTTATGGACACTTCAGGGTATATCTGTTTAGTTATGGACACTTCAGGGTATATCTATTTAGTTATGGACACTTCAGGGTATATCTGTTTGATTATGGACACTTCAGGGTATATCTGTTTAGTTATGGACACTTCAGGGTATATCTGTTTGGTTAAATGTCCAACTTGAAGTTATCTGTTCAGTTATGGACACTTCAGGGTATATCTGTTCAGTTATGAATGAATGAATGGTGTTTTACGGCACATCAACACATAAATAGGTCATACTGTGCGCAAAAACTGATGAAAGATGAAGACATGAAGTAGTAATTAAAAAATAATGTAAATATATAAAGATAAAACTTCAGGGTATATCTGTTTAGTTATAAGGACAACCCTGAAGTTATCTGTTCAGTTATGGATCACAGCAGTGGTATATCTGTTTAGTTATAGATCAATGCATGAATGAATGGTGTTTTACGGCACGTCGATACATAAATAGGTCATATTGTGCGCAAAACCTGATGAAAGATGAAGAAATGAATTAGTACTTAAAAATTAATGTAAATATATAAAGATAAAACTATTTAGAAATAAGACATGATATGGTCGTAATATAAACTACAAAGATGTATATATGTAAATCAACAAATGCTGCCAACTGGTGTATAAACAAGTACATATATATAAGAACATATTATAAGGAAATCTAAAACAAGACTAAAATCTATAGTATCAAATAACTCTTTCATAGTATTAACATTGTAGTATCTTTGCCACATAAGATCAAAGTCTACACATTCCAGCAAGATATGTTTGACCGTAGTTATAGATCAACACTGACATTATCTGTTCAGTTATTGACACTACAGATGTATATCTGTTCAGTTATAGGACAACCCTGAAATTATCTGTTCAGTTGTGGACACTACAGATGTATACTGAAAGGAAAAAGAAACGCGACACCGGAATTTCCGCTATATATTGTATATACTGCACACTTAATTCCATATATATTCCAAGGAAATCCCAAGATGTTTTGGGGAAAAAAATGTTGTAGTTAGTTAGAGAAAGGATCTATCTGTGATGTTGTAGACGTTCTAATCACAGTACACGTTGTAACAAGAAATTCATAAATGTTGAAGTTCCTCTTTGAAAAATTGAGCCAGTTCAGTACTGTATTTAACGTAAAGAATTGTGCATCCTAAGTTTGCGCCAAACGCGTACTCTGTCAATAATGAAACTTTGCAAAAATACTATTTGCTGTGTTACATGATGTATTAGTCTTTTTTCCAAAAGGAAAGATCTTACGTAGCCATGTACCATTGGATTAACAGCAGCATATTGTACATACAATATATAGCGGAAATTCCCGTGTCGCGTTTCATTATCCTTTCAGTATATATTTGTCCAGTCGTTGACACTACAGATGTATATATTTTCATTTATGGACACTACAGACGTATATCTGTTCAGTTATAGGTCAACCCTGAAGTTATCTGTTTAGTTATGGACACTACAGATGCATGTTTGTCCAGTTATTGACACTACATATGTATATCTGTTCAGTTATGGAGACTACATATGTATATCTATTTGTTCAGTTCTAGGTCAACCAGGCCTGAAGTTATCTGTTCAGTTATTGACACTACATATGTATATATGTTTAGTTATAAGTCAACGCTGAAGTTATCGGTTCAGTTATGGACACTACAGACGTATAGCTGTTCAGTTCTAGGTCAACCCTGAAGTTATCTGTTCAGTTATTGACACTACATATGTATATCTGTTTAGTTACAGGTCAACCCTGAAGTTATCGGTTAAGTTATGGACACTACAGACGTATATCTGTTCAGTTCTAGGTCAACCCTGAAGTTATCTGTTCAGTTATTGACACTACATATGTATATCTGTTTAGTTACAGGTCAACCCTGAAGTTATCGGTTAAGTTATGGACACTACAGATGTATGTCTGTTTAGTTATAGGTCAACCCTGAAGTTATCGGTTCAGTTAATTGACACTACAGATGTATATCTGTTCAGTTATGGACACTAGATAGATATATATGTTTAGTTATAGGTCAACCCTGAAGTTATTTGTTCAGTTATGAACACTACAGATGTATATCTGTTCAGTTATGGACACTACAGATGTATATCTGTTCAGTTATAGGTCAACGCTGAAGTTATCTGTTCAGTTATTGACACTACAGATGTATATATGTTTAGTTATAGGTCAACCCTGAAGTAATCTGTTCAGTTAATTGACACTACAGATGTATATCTGTTCAGTTATGGACACTACAGATGTATATCTGTTCAGTTATAGGTCAACGCTGAAGTTATCTGTTCAGTTATGGACACTACATATGTATATATGTTTAGTTATGGACACTACAGATGTATATCTGTTCAGTTATAGGTCAACGCTGAAGTTATCTGTTCAGTTATTGACACTACATATGTATATATGTTTAGTTATGGACACTACAGATGTATATCTGTTCAGTTATGGACACTACAGATGTATATCTGTTCAGTTATAGGTCAACGCTGAAGTTATCTGTTCAGTTATGGACACTACAGATGTATATATGTTCAGTTATGGACACTACAGATGTATATCTGTTCAGTTATGGACACTACAGATGTATATCTGTTCAGTTATAGGACAGCCCTGAAGTTATCTGTTCAGTTATGCACCCTACAGTGGTATATTTGTTCAGTTATAGGGCAACACTGAAGTTGATCTGTTCAGTTATGGACACTACAGATGTATATCTGTTCAGTTATAGGACAGCCCTGAAGTTATCTGTTCAGTTATGCACCCTACAGTGGTATATTTGTTCAGTTATAGGGCAACACTGAAGTTGATCTGTTCAGTTATGCACCCTACAGTGGTATATTTGTTCAGTTATAGGGCAACACTTAAGTTATCTGTTCAGTTATGGACACTACAGTGGTATATTAGACTGGCTAAGTCCTTAAATTATGTTTGTTAATGTTTATACTATATGAGACAACTCAAGCTATCATCAAATAAAATAGTGTGCACTAAGTTCCCTTTGAATCATTCAGAGCTATTCAGACATGCTTGGGATTTTAGTTCACTCGTGGTCCGAGTATTAACTTTCATTCCAACCACTTCTCAAAGAAGCGAAAACGGGGTTGGCTGTGGTATGAAATAAAACCTTAATTTCGGCTTAAAAAGTTTGCATATTGTAAAGTTGAAACATTTAATAGGTAATTTTAACCAAGTTATTGAATTTCTTTTCGGTAAAAAGTGTTTTTAAACATGTTTTAATGTCGAAATAAC
>JAWPHD010014036.1:0-2500 GCA_037043455.1 Cyrtodaria siliqua
GCTGAAATGAAGCGATGGGACCGCTGTTGGGGCGCCGTCGACCCGCTGGCAGTGGCTTGGGGTGGTCGTCGGAGGGGTAGGCAGGCGAGCCGAAGGTAGTAGTTCGGTAGAAAGTTGGTAGATCGATTTTGAGCGAAAATCAAGCTATCGGCTCGCTGAAAATCACTGGCCGAGCTGAAATTAAGCGATGGGACGGCTGTTGGGGCGCCGTCGACCCTCTGCCAGTGGCTTGGGGTGGTCGTCGGAGGGGTAGGCAGGCGAGCCGAAGGTAGTGCAATTCGGTAGATCGATTTTGAGTGAATTTCGAGCTATCGGCTCGCTGAAAATCACTGGCCGAGCTGAAATTAAGCCATGGGACGGCTGTTGGGGCGCCGTCGACCCTCTGGCAGTGGCTTGTGGTGGTCGTCGGAGGGGTAGGCCGGCGAGCCGAAGGTAGTGCAATTCGGTAGATCGATTTTGAGTGAATTTCGAGCTATCGGCTCGCTGAAAATCACTGGCCGAGCTGAAATGAAGCGATGGGACCGCTGTTGGGGCGCCGTCGACCCGCTGGCAGTGGCTTGGGGTGGTCGTCGGAGGGGTAGGCAGGCGAGCCGAGCCGAGCCGAAGGTAGTGCAATAAGGTAGTGCAATTTTGAGCGAATTTCAAGCTATCGGCTCGCTGAAAATCACTCCCGGAGCTGAAATTAAGCGGTTGGGGCGCCGTCGACCCGCTGGCAGTGGCTTGGGGTGGTCGTCGGAGGGGTAGGCAGGCAGGCAGGCAGGCGAGCCGAGCCGAGCCGAAGGTAGTGCAATAAGGTAGTGCAATTTTGAGCGAATTTCAAGCTATCGGCTCGCTGAAAATCACTCCCGGAGCTGAAATTAAGCGGTTGGGGCGCCGTAGACCCGCTGGCAGTGGCTTGGGGGTGGTCGTCGGAGGGGTAGGCAGGCAGGCAGGCAGGCAGGCGAGCCGAGCCGAGCCGAAGGTAGTGCAATAAGGTAGTGCAATTTTGAGCGAATTTCAAGCTATCGGCTCGCTGAAAATCACTCCCGGAGCTGAAATTAAGCGGTTGGGGCGCCGTAGACCCGCTGGCAGTGGCTTGGGGTGGTCGTCGGAGGGGTAGGCAGGCGAGCCGAGCCGAGCCGAAGGTAGTGCAATAAGGTAGTGCAATTTTGAGCGAATTTCAAGCTATCGGCTCGCTGAAAATCACTCCCGGAGCTGAAATTAAGCGGTTGGGGCGCCGTCGACCCGCTGGCAGTGGCTTGGGGTGGTCGTCGGAGGGGTAGGCAGGCAGGCAGGCAGGCGAGCCGAGCCGAGCCGAGCCGAAGGTAGTGCAATAAGGTAGTGCAATTTTGAGCGAATTTCAAGCTATCGGCTCGCTGAAAATCACTCCCGGAGCTGAAATTAAGCGGTTGGGGCGCCGTAGACCCGCTGGCAGTGGCTTGGGGTGGTCGTCGGAGGGGCAGGCAGGCAGGCAGGCAGGCAGGCAGGCAGGCAGGCGAGCCGAGCCGAGCCGAAGGTAGTGCAATAAGGTAGTGCAATTTTGAGCGAATTCAAGCTATCGGCTCGCTGAAAATCACTCCCGGAGCTGAAATTAAGCGGTTGGGGCGCCGTCGACCCGCTGGCAGTGGCTTGGGGTGGTCGTCGGAGGGGTAGGCAGGCAGGCAGGCAGGCGAGCCGAGCCGAGCCGAAGGTAGTGCAATAAGGTAGTGCAATTTTGAGCGAATTTCAAGCTATCGGCTCGCTGAAAATCACTCCCGGAGCTGAAATTAAGCGGTTGGGGCGCCGTAGACCCGCTGGCAGTGGCTTGGGGTGGTCGTCGGAGGGGCAGGCAGGCAGGCAGGCAGGCAGGCAGGCAGGCAGGCGAGCCGAGCCGAGCCGAAGGTAGTGCAATAAGGTAGTGCAATTTTGAGCGAATTTCAAGCTATCGGCTCGCTGAAAATCACTCCCGGAGCTGAAATTAAGCGGTTGGGGCGCCGTCGACCCGCTGGCAGTGGCTTGGGGTGGTCGTCGGAGGGGTAGGCAGGCAGGCAGGCAGGCGGAGCGAGCCGAGCCGAAGGTAGTGCAATAAGGTAGTGCAATTTTGAGCGAATTTCAAGCTATCGGCTCGCTGAAAATCACTCCTCGGAGCTGAAATTAAGCGGTTGGGGCGCCGTAGACCCGCTGGCCAGTGGCTTGGGGGTGGTCGTCGAGGGGTAGGCAGGCGGCAGGCAGCGAGCCGAGCCGAGCCGAAGGTAGTGCAATAAGGTAGTGCAATTTTGAGCGAATTTCAAGCTATCGGCTCGCTGAAAATCACTCCCGGAGCTGAAATTAAGCGTTGGGGCGCCGTAGACCCGCGGCAGTGGCTTGGGGTGGTCGTCGGAGGGGTAGGCAGGCAGGCAGAGCAGGCAGCAGGCAGGCAGGCAGGCAGGCAGGCCAGGCAGCAGGCAGGCAGGCAGGCAGGCATGCTGGCAGGCAGGCAGGCAGGCAGGCAGGCAGGCGAGCCGAGCCGAGCCGAGCCGAAGGTAGAGCAATAAGGTAGTGC
>JAWPHD010014036.1:10000-63987 GCA_037043455.1 Cyrtodaria siliqua
TCGAGTCAAGTCCCAATGTGGTTCAAATACAGACCACAGCGGAGCTTGACTCGACGGCGCTGAATTTCTTATTTTCAATATGTTTTGAAGTAATCTTTATACACTGTAAATATATATTTTATCGCATGTATACATGTAATCTAACATTTAAAACAATCCTCGATATTTTATCCCACGATGCGGACTTAGCCGTTTTAAGTGGTGTGCTACTGGGAATTGAACATACTACGCATTCAAACAATTTAGTTAAAACATATTTTATTGGCTAACTAATAACAGAACATAATAATTGACAACAATGCACACATATTTACATTTATTTATATTTAATAATAAAACCATATACATATATATACATATTATACATACTTAATACATATTTACATCTATATTAAAACATATTTAATCATTGCTACTAAGGCTTGCGATACGCGCGTTCTCGTGTTTCTCAAGCATTATTGCCATCTTCCGCATCTTCAAAAAAAGCAAACTAGCACAACAAAGAAAGTACGAACAGCTCAGTTAGGGCGGTTAGATAGAACCATGGTATGGTTCCCGAGGGGGTAGGGGTACGTTTTTTTTGGTATAGCGTTGTTGTATGCGCAGCTCATTGATACTTAACCCAATGATGGGGCTTGCATGGCCTCACATACTCAGAAAGCTTCATTGCAACCGGATGAGGGACAGCTGAGCTAGGTTGGTTAACGATATTTATTTATGTGTAAACACGGCCTACCGTACGTTGCACGGGTACAACTTTTCCAACATGTGCATATAGTCAGGGAGCATGTGTTCTGCTAGTTTCAGACGGATAGTTGCACGCACGGCAGAGGTATGATATTAACTTATATCATATAACTAAGAGAACGAGAATATAAGATCACCTAAGTTGGGTATATTCAAGTAATTAATAAGCAAGTATCAAATCCGATTAAATATAAATTACATATAAACATATTTATTCCTGCCATATATGCAGGCAGACTCGCAGGTTAACAGGTTACCCACAACATTCGCGGCGATTCCCGGTGTGTTTTGTGGTTATGATTAGATTATGATCTCTGGTTGGTTCTTCCTGGATTTGCGTACAATTCTGTCATGGTTCTGTCTTGGACTTTAGGGTCGGGTCGCTAGTGTTCCAGTCAATATCAGGACAGTTAAAGTCTCCGCATAGTTTGTCAGATTAGCTATGGCAAGTAAAATGATCCTATAGAGGATTTTCTTTGATTTATTAAAGTGTCACCTTTACATATTCAAGTTCTGAAGTCAATACACGCTTTCAAGTTGTTCTGAACTGCTAAACAAGACTCCACCGCCTCTATCAATCATTCTATATCAATTACTTATATCAATCAATTGAATTAAATCAATTAAATTGAACTGAATGTTGTTTAGCGGCTCATCAACCTGTGTTGCCTGTCTTGATGAGCCGTTAAACAACATTCAATTCAATTCAATTGTTTTAATAAGATACAGGAACTATTGCGTTCCACCCATGATACACAAAGTAGTTCCGAAACAAGACTGACAATAAATATCATACTAAAATATACACCTTAAAAAAACACATACATTTCGCAATTATAACACCATAATTGGCCAACAGCAAAGCTCTATCGATACTAGTAAAATATTTAATAAAAATCGAGATGCCTCCACACATGCGCAATGATACATAATTTCACCTCACTCCACAAATATGGCGCGCAAGCTCTCTTTCACGGACGGCTCTCTTTCACAACATCGATAAAACAAGAAAAGGTTAGTATAAAGATCAGCGTTATTTCAGGAAGTGCAGAGATAGAGTTCAGCGTTATTTCAGGAAGTGACAACCTCAACAGTGATTTTAATCAAATGTCAATACATTTCGTACAAATGGTCTTGAAACACCTATAGACAATTACAGTGCTTTGGGGTGTATAGAATCATTGTTAGTAATCATTTTCTGTTTAAATTCAATTTTCTCAGCTCATATGTTTTAGATTATTTTAAAACTTTCCAGGCTTGAAGATATATCATATAAGCATACATTTATTCAACAGTGAAATTACTTGGGACATTTTTCCATGCAAAATACTGGCTGTATACCAGATATCGTCATTTTTATGTTGTTTCTTTAATATATCTAAATCAAAACTAGTCATCTCATAAATATTTTTGCCGGTAGAGAAGCTTACCCCTTTGCCGTAGATATTCTGTGTTTACATTGTTTCTATTCTCAGTAACAAGTGTCACGTGACCGTTACTAAATATAGACTAAACTGGGCCGATCGTTTGAACTGAATGTAATAGTTATCGTCATGTTCAGTTTAATACCGAATAATCCACCTTTGGGATGATGAAAACGTGTGTAGTTATTAATTGAAACAGAAACATACCATTGCATATGAATACACAAAAAAAAAAATATCTAGAAAAAAAAACTACATCTACAATTTAAAATGGTTTTTCAACTGTAGGTATCGGATGTAATTTATTTCACTAATTTAAAGGGAAATAAATGATTGACGTGAACTATTTGTCTCCCCTGCAATTGTTTTTAGCACATGCTTTTAGTTTTTTGGGCATATCACTTCATTCAATGGTTCGACGTAAAAGGTCAGCTATTTTAAAAGGAAATTTTCCTGCGCATGCGCATTAGCGTGTGATTACCCCGATTGTGTTTTGTTTATAACGGTATTTATATAGGTAAACGAGTTGGTTTGAGAGTGTATGTTAACATTTCTAAACTATTTTTTCCTCTCCAATCGTCTGATGATAGTGTGTAGTGATTTGTAAAGTAGGGTCGAAAAATAATTACAACATCGAGCGTTTTATTGATAATGACGAAATCTGGTGAATGACGATAACTGGTACACAACCAGTACAACTAAAAATAATGACTTGGACCTTATTATTTTATTACACTGATTATCAAGTTCATTTATCTGATGCGATGCAATTACTTCTACCTTAAAATGTCTTGTATACTGTTCATAATACAATATGTCAAAAAGAAGGATTTATAAATAAAAAATATTATTATACCTTGTCTGTTGGTGGTAGTATCTACTTCTTTAAATTAGGTAAAAAAAAAACTGTATATTGTGTACAACTAGTGGCTAACTTCAAAGCATTCTCTAACCCTAAAACCATTCTCCACATCAGAAAGGCCCTGTGACTTAATCATAAATCCAATCAGTTCATAAAAATCTAATCAATTTGTCAAAAAAATTCATTTTCAGAAATATTAAAATACAAAATGATTATAAATGGAAAGACGCTGAAATCTCTGTACCCCATCTTAATGGAAGCCTGTTTAATGTGTATTAATCTTCAATCTTGATCAACCATTAAAATTAGCCTTTGCTTACCTCGATTTATTAATCCCTATCATCTGTATCATTGTGACTTTAAAATCTCCATGCATATATTTCAAATAAAATTATCAGTTTTCAACTTTTCTTTGTAGGTGAATATATTATTGACATTCATATTAATGACAAAACTGAACAAATACAATTTAAGTTTTTTACAAATCAAGTGCCTTCACATGACAATCTAGATCTGTTAAATACATCCCGTTGTCAACTTGAATTAACATTTGTTCAGTAATTAATATTAATTGTTACAATAATTCAAAGCAAAAGTAAACACTAACACTTTACAATATTGCATCAATAATGTATTTAAATTTGCGAAAATTGTGAAGACAGTTCTTTTTTTTAATAATATGCAAGCAGTTTCAAATTAAATGTAAATGGTTAGTTGTTATAGTTCATTTCTTTACAGTTTGGCATATTGATCAATAATCCAGTGTTTTGTGTTTTAACAATCATACAAATATTCCATTGAAGTAGTACATCAAACAAACACATTATATAAATCCTAGTTAAATAGTTTTCAGTTTGCACTTTAATTACTTATTGAAATAGGACTAATTAACTATTATATATCCTTTATTTCTACTCATTCAGGAAAATAACAATCAGTTGTGAGAAGTAAAGTCAATAAAAATCTATGCATGTTAATTAATAAAAAAAACGAATTCTTGTTTACAAATTCATCTCTGACTTAAAACATTTATTCCCCAGAAATTAAGGTGTTTCAAACAAAAACTAGGTGGCGACCAAAAATATTCAAATCCAAAAACCGACAAGAGACAAATTCATTGAAACAAACTTTGAAGTTCCAGAATTTTGTTTCTAATAAAACAAACAAAATTTTGTTTATGTTTTCACAATATTTTCTTGACTCATTTTTACTGTGAAAATGTCAAGATGTTGCGATGTGCAGTTTCCGACAAAACTGCGTGTTACGGTCCTTTTCGCTATCAATGATCATGTAAAATCAGATGTCCATGAGAACAAGTAACATTTGCTGGTATAAAATCTTCATTAAAACAGACATTTTAGTGTGTATTTTACACAGCATAGGCATTACTTCATCATTATTCTTCTTATAATCATTAGGTTGCACTTCCGGTTTTTGGATATTTTAAAATGCGGCACTTTTGATTAATAAAATGTGGCGCTTTTAAAAATCATCAATTATAGCAGAGAATCATGTTGATAAAAAGGTAACATATATTAATTTTAAAACTACATGTTAGTAGAATTTAACAAAATAGTATATCAAAATAAAACATTAATTTAATAATATCTTTTTTAAATATTTTATTACAATAATTGACATATTCTAGTAATGTTTATTTATAACAAAACTTTTATAACTTTCCTTCTTATAGGAAAGAAGGATCAAATTAATTTTGCTCAATGTTTGTTTGTTTGTTTGATCTTTTTTTGTTGTTTTAAAATAAATAATTCTATTGATTAAAAAGATCTTTATCAGTCTCTAAAGTTTTTCATAGTTTCCTTTCGAAGATTGGTATAATAAAGCAATAGTGAGTTAATATACGTAAACATAAGTATACTTACTCCCTGAATAAGGTGTCCTGCAACGGCTACTGATTCTGAAGCTGAAGCTGGCCTGTTTTATTTAAACTCAAAACAGATATATACACAACTGTACAATGAAGTATCATACACAACTATACAGTGATAAGTATCATACACAACTATACAGAGATAAGTATCATACACAACTATACAGTGGTATGATACACAACTGTACAATAAAGTATGATACACAACTATACAATGGTATGTATGATACACAACTATACAATGGTAACTATGATACACAACTATACAATGGTATGTATGATACACAACTATACAAAGGTAACTATGATACACAACTGTACAATGGTAACTATGATACACAACTATACAATGAAAGACATTATATAAATGGATGTTTTAAAATTAAATACGTTCAGTACATTTCAAAACGCAACACTTGGTATTTTTTAAATATCTAGAGTTGAAGTTCGGGCAAATTAAAAAAGTAGAACACATCTTATGCAACTGATTTTCGCCATATTTTAAACTTTGGGACGGACAGTGTACTAACATAAAATACAATCTTGTCTCAACTTTCAACAAAAAAAACATCGGACTGAAAACAGTCGAAACACAAAAATGTTGCATTTTTTAAATGTATTAAAGATGAATGGCCACCCTACCCTTTTTGGTAGTATTATCAATTAACAAATTTAACTCTTAAACTCTTAAACATCATATAAACATTTCTTGATAGTAACATGAAGAGAGAACCGGAGAGAAATATTTATTTAGACCCGCTTCTAAGTTGTATGTATAAATAAGTATTTGCATGACGTAGATACTGCTTTTACCACTGTGCACGGGAAAATGAGGTAAATCATTTGCCAGATAATTGATAAATACATTTTCCTGTGGATTAATTTACCTGTTCAAAGTTTTCTACGTCATAATGAGATCTTATTATCGCTTTTCACAGATGTTTTGCAATGTGTGAATTGTAAATACCTATTGTTGTGTATTAATTTTGATTTAAATAAACATTAACATATTCATGAAACAAAACATGGCCGGAGAACTTTAAGTATATAAATAGCTTAAACTGTTATGTCAATAACATAGTAAACTATGTAAACGATTCATCCTTATATGCACATTTAAATAAACCTTGCAGTATACACTGCCAGTATTATGTAGAGGCCGTATCCCTTACACAATTGCAGTATACACTGCCAGTATTATGTAGAGGCCGTATCCCTTACACAATTGCAGTATACACTGCCAGTATTATGTAGAGGCCGTATCCCTTACACAATTGCAGTATACACTGCCAGTATTATGTAGAGGGCGTATCCCTTACACAATTGCAGTATACACTGCCAGTATTATGTAGAGGCCGTATACCTTACACAATTGCAGTATACACTGCCAGTATTATGTAGAGGCCGTATCCTTACACAATTGCAGTATACACTGCCAGTATTATGTAGAGGCCATAAAACTAATGCTTAATTCTTAAAAACAACAAATCACTATTGCACTTGTGCAAAAGCACGACCTTGAGTGGTGGCAGAAAAGAGTATTGAAAATTGTATGGAATTTGCAGCAACTTTGCAGTTCTTCCAGTGAGATTCAGGTGAGATGCTGTTCAGGTTTAAAGGTTCTAGGCATTCTCCATGTTTTTTTTATTTCGATGAAAATGGTCGAGAATGGTTATTCCTGTGTTCATTCCTGGTACCATATAACATGTTTGTGTTGGTGCGCTGTGAAAAACATTAACAAATGTACCTCTAAGCTAAAATTCATGAAATTCAACAACCGTAGACCGTCTCGGTCTTCATTCAGTTGCCAGTATACACCACCAGTATTATGTAGAGGCCGGCCGTATCCCTACACTGGTTCAGTATTATGTAGAGGCCGTATCCCTACACAATTGAAGTTTACACTGCCAGTATTATGTAGAGGCCGTATCCCTTACACAATTGCAGTTTACACTGCCAGTATTATGTAGAGGCTGTATCCCTTACACAATTGCAGTATACACTGCCAGTATTATGTAGAGGCCGTATCCCTACACAATTGAAGTATACACTGCCAGTATTATGTAGAGGCTGTATCCCTTAAACAATTGCAGTATACACTGCCAGTATTATGTAGAGGCCGTATCCCTACACAATTGAAGTATACACTGCCAGTATTATGTAGAGGCTGTATCCCTTAAACAATTGCAGTATACACTGCCAGTATTATGTAGAGGCCGTATCCCTACACAATAGCAGTTTACACTGCCAGTATTATGTAGAGGCTGTATCCCTTACACAATTGCAGTATACACTGCCAGTATTATGTAGAGGCCGTATCCCTACACAATTGAAGTATACACTGCCAGTATTATGTAGAGGCCGTATCCCTACACAATTAAAGTATACACTGCCAGTATTATGTAGAGGCCGTATCCCTTAAACAATTGCAGTATACACTGCCAGTATTATGTAGAGGCCGTATCCCTTACACAATTGCAGTATACACTGCCAGTATTATGTAGAGGCCGTATCCCTTACACAATTGCAGTATACACTGCCAGTATTATGTAGAGGCCGTATCCCTTACACAATTGCAGTATACACTGCCAGTATTATGTAGAGGGCGTATCCCTTACACAATTGCAGTATACACTGCCAGTATTATGTAGAGGCCGTATACCTTACACAATTGCAGTATACACTGCCAGTATTATGTAGAGGCCGTATCCTTACACAATTGCAGTATACACTGCCAGTATTATGTAGAGGCCATATCCCTTACACAATTGCAGTATACACTGCCAGTATTATGTAGAGGCCGTATCCCTACACAATTGAAGTATACACTGCCAGTATTATGTAGAGGCTGTATCCCTTAAACAATTGCAGTATACACTGCCAGTATTATGTAGAGGCCGTATCCTTACACAATTGCAGTATACACTGCCAGTATTATGTAGAGGCCATATCCCTTACACAATTGCAGTATACACTGCCAGTATTATGTAGAGGCCGTATCCCTACACAATTGCAGTTTACACTGCCAGTATTATGTAGAGGCTGTATCCCTTACACAATTGCAGTAAACACTGCCAGTATTATGTAGAGGCCGTATCCCTTAAACAATTGCAGTATACACTGCCAGTATTATGTAGAGGCCGTATCATTACACAATTGCAGTATACACTGCCAGTATTATGTAGAGGCCGTATCCCTTACACAATTGCAGTATACACTGCCAGTATTATGTAGAGGCCGTATCCCTTACACAATTGCAGTATACACTGCCAGTATTATGTAGAGGCCGTATACCTTACACAATTGCAGTATACACTGCCAGTATTATGTAGAGGCTGTATCCTTACACAATTGCAGTATACACTGCCAGTATTATGTAGAGGCCGTATCCTTACACAATTGCAGTATACACTGCCAGTATTATGTAGAGGCCATATCCCTTACACAATTGCAGTATACACTGCCAGTATCATGTAGAGGCCGTATCCCTACACAATTGAAGTATACACTGCCAGTATTATGTAGAGGCCGTATCCTTACACAATTGCAGTATACACTGCCAGTATTATGTAGAGGCCGTATCCGTTACACAATTGCAGTATACAGTTGCCAGTATTATGTAGAGGCTGTATCCCTTACACAATTGCAGTATACACTGCCAGTATTATGTAGAGGCCGTATCCCTACACAATTGAGTATACACTGCCAGTATTATGTAGAGGCTGTATCCCTTAAACAATTGCAGTATACACTGCCAGTATTATGTAGAGGCCGTATCCCTTACACAATTGCAGTAATACACTGCCAGTATTATGTAGAGGCCGTATCCTTACACAATTGCAGTATACACTGCCATCATAATGTAGAGGCCGTATCCCTTACACAATTGCAGTATACACTGCCAGTATTATGTAAAGGCCTCCGGTTACAAATCTGCCGCGCTACCGACATTATGGCGACATAATGCACCACGCCAGCCCTCGAAAAGCAAGTGAAATATCAATTTCCTGTTTATTATATACACAATTTGAATTACATAAGATGCCGCAGGCAATTTGGACTAATTGATTGGTGCTGTACACACACACACACACACACACACACACACACACACACACCAAGGCCTAAAATTAAATATTGTTTGTTTGCAGTTTCCGCCCGACCCACGTCTTTCCCACCAACTCAAATATTTGTTTAGGAGGCTGCTGCTGCTGCTGCTGCTGCTGCTGCTGCTGCTGCTGCTGCTGCAGAAAAAAAAAATATTATTTAATTTTTTTTATTACTTTTTTTTTGAAAATTTTAAATTTGGGTCATTTTCGGTTGTTTCATATCATTCCGGTACTTTCGTAATTACAAGCGTCTCGGTGACAACAATGCAGCATGAAAATGGCTAGCCTATTACTAAAAGATCAAAAGAGGACATGGTTTTGTGCGGTAATGTTATTTATTCTTACGCAGATGAAGAAAAAACAGGTTATAAAAAAATAGACTGGAGTGTATGGTTTTGAATGCATTTAGGAAAATGTAGTTCAAAACAGAAACAGTCGAAGTTCCTCTGCCGAGCAAACTTTATGGGAGTGCAGTTTTCCACCCGGACTTATCGACAGTCACACTGTTACATAATTTGCCAGTACCTTAAATATGCAACGATTAAAATAAATGTGAAATCAGTATGAATACACGTACCGGTATGAATAAAGACACAGGAATCGGTTGGCATCGACATCAACTTCAAATGCATTTGATGTTTTGATGTCGGCTGAACAATTGTGCAGGAAACAACCGCAAACGAAATGAGCAGATGGCCCTAATTTATAGGTATGTACTGTCAGCACTGAGTGGGGGTGATTTTATAAAAAAAATATCTATCTCAACTAAATAGTTTTATTTCATTAGGATAAGTGAAATATCTTGCTCAGCCCCTTTTAATCCTGTCTTATCCCTTCTTTTTTACCTTATTATAAACTACGGAAATATAAAACACTTATTTTGAGAGGAATCTATGCTCAATTTTTCTTTAATAGATAAAGGCAACCACATGCTATTGAAACTTGGGGAGTAAAATGTTGTTTTATACAAAGGTGAAACTGTTTCTTTTTAGATTCATAAATTTTAATAGCACATGTCGACCAAGGAGGCAATTATTCATAATTTTGCATTACAGAGATGTTGAGATTTTATTTTATTTTCAGTAGGTGATAAAATTTGTATTACTCGGTTTTTATCCTTAGGTTCTATAGTAAAATAAAAATCTTTGGCAGAGTAAAACGATGATAATTTTCAAGATTTTGATTTTATAGATACATATATTGAATCAATGTGCATGAATGTGCATGAAATTGGCAGGGTTATAAAATAATCACACTGCAGATACCTTAATTTTAACAGTAAACTTGGTTGAACATCAAGAATAAAGACCGAGTTTATCACCTACCAGAATGTATTGGTTATGTCTTATTTCTGCTCACTGATTGGTCAGTTTTTTTGTTGATGCTCTATCAAAATTATGAATTGTATAAAATGACCAAATTATTATAAATACACAATTTTAATATAAAAAAGCAAGTGTTTTTTTAACCCTATCATGTGACATTTCACTTTATTGTTGTAACCAGGCTAGATGCAATTGATTCTTAATGATGCTAGGTGTTTTGTTCATAAAAAGTTCATGTGTTTACCTATGAATAAAGGTCACTATAAGGGTTTTCAATGTTTTTATTATTTAATTATTCACAAAAAAATCCCTACCTACCTACCTACCTACCTACCTACTTACCTACCCACCAATAAATGCCATGGGTTGAAAACTGCAAACAAACAAACAAACAAACAAACAAACAAATTTTTTAAGGGTGGGTGGCCCAATAAGTTGCCCTCAGCTGACCACACGCAGTTGCGCATTTGGTACACGTCTTGGTAGTTTTGTTAAAAATTGGGTACTAATAAAATGTATGACTGTTTTGTTTGAAAAGCCGCCAATTTTAACAGAAAAGCCTAGCTGGTAATCTAATAAAAATAATCTTATTACTGAGAAATACCAGGCCTGTATGTCTATCAACAATTGCTTCAAACAACATCTCCTTTGAATGGGCCTCTTATTTTTCTACATGAATCCAAATCAATACCGTATATTTGTTTTTTAAGGAATTTTACAGGTAGCTTTCTTGTCTATAACTTTCTTGTCTAAAACTAGGGCGGTCCGTGGCTGAGTGGTTAGAGTCTCTGACTTGCAATCACTTGCCCCTCACCGCTGTATGTTCGATCCCTCAGGGGCCTAGGAATCTTAATGTGAGGAAGCTATCCAGCTGGCTTGCGGAACGTCGGTGGTTCTACCCAGGTGCCCGCCCGTCCGTGCACGAAAATTGCCCGGAGGGGCACCTGGGGTCTTCCTCCATCAGTGGAAGCTGGAAAGTCGCCATATGACCTTAGCTGTTGGTGCGACTATAAAATCCAATTCAATTCAATTCAATTCAATTGTCTATAACTAAATAAACGTGGGAACACCCAGATAATTTCTAGGGACCGAGTGATTCAATAACACGATCGTATTTACACGAAGAATCAAAAACGCATGGTATCAGGCAATATTAAAGAAAAGAGATAATTGGTAAAACCGTGTCTACTTTACACTATAAGTGAGCAATCTTCTATACCAAAAACACATGTGCTCTCTGTGCATACACATCTAAGCTCACCAACAGCTCACTGATTGATATACATGATGATCTCGTCTACAGGTTAACCAAATGTATGTTCACCATGAACAACCTGCAACAAATACAGAAGCAGTACAGTTTTGCAAGAGACAAAATAAATGCTCACAAAGAGCAACAATGCAGAAACCGTACTGACAAACAGTACCCGTATACATAAAACATTCGCAAAGAGCGGTGGTGAAATTGTATTTATAACACGATTACTTCCCATTGTTTTAAATTACTCGTAGAGCAAAAAAAACCTACAAAGCAAATACTTACCGTTTTATCAAAGCAGGTCAGTTGTAGGTTACATAATGTTTATTTGTTGAATACGACTCTAAATTGCTTGAAATACATTTTAATGAGCATGACACTAATTTAGTATAGTCAGTTAAAATATATAGGTGATCAGGGGCGTAGCGAAAAAATGAAAATGCCAAAAATGCAATAAAAAGTGGAGACCTAGAGGGGTAAGGGGCTAAATTGTATACTAGTACTTTGTGTTAATATAACATTAAATTACTTGAACTCGGCCTACACATCATATTCAGCCAAGCTACGTCCCTGGTGATTTATATGAAAATTGATGATCGCTTCCGTTGAATATCGCCAAAGATCGGTGAACTGCTAGAGGTCGTTCTGAGTTGTCTGGTATCGTTTTCTTGTCCGCCATTTTTCCCTTGTCTGACTGTCCGACGGTTAACATCGGTATTAGCTCTTATTTCGAAGTATTGTGTTTCAATGTAATTTTATCCATTTTGTTTAGGCCAGACTGTTTTAATTTTTAGCTCGACTGATCAGAGATCAGCAGAGCTTATGCCGTGGTGCGGCGTCCGTCGTCCGTCCGTCCGTCCGTCCGTCCGTCCGTCTGCTCGTAAACTTTTATTTGTAGCGACAACTCCTCTGAAACTACTGGATGGATATTCATGAAACTTTACAGAAATGTTGCCCATAAAGTCTAGTTGATCCTAGCAAAAATTCATGTTGATGTGAAATCCAAGATGGCCACCAAAGCTAAAAATAGAGTTTTAAAATACAAGTTTGTAGCGACTACTTCTTGAAAACTATAAGAGATATTGATATGGGACTTTTTCTAAAATGATCAGCATAACGTTGATCCTTATCAAAAATCCTTTTGATTCAGCGTTGAACATGGCTGCCAGCGGCCATCTTTGTTTACATAGTTATATATAGTAAACACTTGTAGCGACAACTCCTCTGAAACTGCTTGGCGGATTGTCATGAAACTTTACAGGAATGTTGCTCTTGATGTCTAATTGATCCTAGCAAAATTTCAGATCTGCCAGAAATTCAAGATGGCCGTCACAGCTAAAAATAGATTTTTAAAAAGTAAGTTTGTAGCGACTACTTCTTGAAAACTATAAGTGATATTGATATGGGACTTTTTCTAAAATAATCAACGTGACATGATGTTGATCCTTGTGGAAAATTATTTTGATTCAACGTTAAACATGGCTGCCAGTGGCCATCTTTGGTTACATAGAGTTATATAGTAAAAACTTGTAGCGACTACTTCTCTGAAACTACTTGATGGATGTTCATGAAACTTCACAGGAATGTTGCTCTTGATGTCTAGTTGATCCTAGAAAAATTTCAGGTCGGCCGGAAATTCAAGATGGCCGCCACAGATAAAAATAGATTTAAAATAAATAAGTTTGTAGCGACTACTTCTTCAAAACTATAAGAGATATTGATATGGGACTTTTTCTCAAATGATCAGTATGACATGATGTTGGTCCTTGTCGAAAATCGTTTTGATTTGACGTTAAACATGGCTGCCAGCGGCCATCGTTGTTTACATAGAGTTATATTATGAAAACTTGTAGCGACTACTCCTCTAAAACTACTTGACGGATGTTCATGAAACTTCACAGAAATGTTGCTCTTAATGTCTAATTGATCCTAGCAAAATTTCAGGCCGGAAATTCAAGATGGCCGCCACAGTTAAAAATAAATTTTCAAAAAACAAGTCTGCAGCGACTACTTCCTGAAATCAAAATCAATCAGTAGAGCTTCAAGGTCATTGACCTCTTGTTAGGTTTACCGACCCCAATTATTGCCGAAATCAAAAAAAAAAATACAAAATTTAAAAAAAAAAAATTGGAAAAAAGAAGCTTAACTGGCTTGACTGGGACAGATATTTTGATTAGCCAGAATGCGCAGTTAATTTTAGACTTGGTTATGGGTTTTCTATCCATCAGTTTGTCTGTCTGCATACAACAGTTTATAAGACCACAAGTTGAAATTTTATAAAGCTTGCAACAAATAATCGAAATAAACCACAATAGATTGCCTTTTAATTGACTTGTTACCTTGAAACTAAGATTAAAGTCATTTAATACTATTATACAATCTTTTTTCTTTTAGACGCCTTTGTGGGTATGTTTTCATGATATTATTTTTTTCCCTCCTCCTACCCTTCATTTTTCCAGAAAAAAATCTGTAAACCTAATAATAAAAAAAAAACTCGCCTTAATAAATTCAATATTAGAATGGCACTCTTTTATTTATAGGTTCTGGTAGCTTTGGATGTTTACTAGAGGCATACAGGAAGTAAATCACTAGTATTCATGCCTGGTGTAGTCGAAAGGAGTTCCCAAATATATATTCCCTAACTTTTTTTGTGAGTTTAAATTTAAGGCCTGTTTTTCTGGCTGAAATGACTTTATTGACTTGTTTGTGATAGCTAAAAACCATTTGCATGGTTGTATGATGATTTTATTCGTCGAAAGTGAAAGTAGAACACATTTAAGAGGTGCCGAATGAACGCATGAACGCAGTTCATTCGCCACCTCTCAGAATTTCTGACAAAGATCAGAATTTTCTTTTCTTATATGCCACATGACCCCTACTATTCTCAGCAGTTTTCTAGAGAGGCAGGTCTCATGACTAAGAACATGTAAGTGAATCTTAGTTTGAACTTCATTTTGAAAAATGGCTAACTAGAAAGCTTGGACAATATTGCATTGGACTCAATGGGATTTGATTTACTTCTGGTACACCTAGACTTTAAGGACTCACACCACTATTATCTCCCTTGAATACTCGTGCCCTACAGATGAAGGAGGTAGATAAAAAAACAAGTTCGCTTTTCTACATTTTACAGGATACATTGATTTATCTTTACTAAGCATAAATACATGTTGCAAAATCTTTTTTATCTCTATGCCACGAACAAAAACATTACAATGGGACCCTATGGAAAATTAATTGTGAGAAACAGCTGCAGAATGGATTGTATCTTTTATTCGTTATTCGTAAGGCATTGCGCTTTAGAGCTGTAGAATGGCATTTTCTCCCGTCATCCTTAAGGTATTGCGCTTTAGAGCTGCAGAACGGGTATCTTTCATCCTTTAATGCTAAGGCATTGCGCTTTAGAGCTGCAGAATAGGTATCTTTCATCATTCATCTCTAATGCCTTGCAATTTAGAGCTTCAGAATGGGAATTTCCATCATTCATCTCTAAGCCCTTGCGCTTTAGAGCTGCAGAACTGGTATCTTACATTCTTCACCTCTAAGCATTGGTTGTGTATCTGTGAACGTTTCAGACATGTTAAGACACAGTTAACACGGTTATTCAGAAATCCCGTCTGTGTATGTATAGCTACTTCACGTTATCTTCATATTGCAGGAATTAGCTGAAATTTTATATGATACCATGTTTAACTAAAAATTAACTATATTTTCAAAACCAATACAGGTTAAGCATAATTTTAGCTTTATTTTACAGCTATTGGCTTGTAAAACAAACACACATATCAATGAAGACAGACTAATTTGAAAAAAATGTCAAAATTAAAGCGAGATACTGATAATTTTCCGGGAAAATCAAAATTTTGACGGGTAACCCGTAGTTTGAGTTTATTATTTTTCTCAATAATCATTTCTTAAAGATCATTTTTATGCTATATTCAGATGTAGAGATGCCTTTTCATGTATATTTGAAAGTTTCAGACATAGCTGAGTACAAATGACCAGGAAAATGCAAAATCCTTATCACTACTGTCGATTTTCAAAATATTAAAGGTACTCGGCCTGAATTTCGACCAATACCCTAGGTCACTAAAACTTGAATAATTTGAAAACCAATAAACATGGAATCAAAACTTTAGCACTTTTCAGCATGTAATTGATTTGTATACATTTTCAATTATTATTGAGGTGATCATTAGAAAAAAATCACCTTAAAGGGAGTACATCAGGATTTTTCTAGAAACATCTTAATCTACAAAAATGTTCCAATTCATGATAAAAGACTTATATCAGTCAAAATATGATGTTAAAACCATTTATACACCATATACACCATATAGCAATGACGGTTTTTAGGCTCATTCATTATGTTTAGGCCCTTTAGAATAGGAAATATAATTATTTGTCAATTTTAAGTCGGACCCCTAAACCACCATTAAAAGCCTGATGTACCCCCTTTAAGGACTCACACCACTATTATCTCCCTTGAATACTCGTGCCTTACAGATGAAGGAGGTAGATAAAAAAAAACAAGTTCGCTTTTCTACGTTTTACAGGATACATTGAGTTATTTTACCAGGTTCTAAATCTACAGCATTTTAGGCAGAGATCACAGAAAAATGCATGTTGATATAAGATTTCTAGCTAATTCTGCCTCATTTTACACATCATGGGTCTAATCACCACGGGGTTGTATTTCTGTCTAAATTTTGATAGGTGTGACGCAAACATGAAATTAAACAAAGTTCAATCTGGTAAATATTTGTTAAATGTGTTTTAAATTGCAGATATTGGATCAATGAAGAATTTAAGCATAAATACATGTTGCAAAATCTTTTATCTCTATGCCACGAACAAAAACATTTTGGAAAATTTTGACCCTATGGAAAATTAATTGTGGTGTGAGACGTAAAGTTAGGGTTACCATCATGGTCTTACTTGATGGTCATCAGGTAAGGATCAATAGCCCAAGTTTCTATGGGATGTCCATTTGACGTTCATGGCATCAGTGGCAGTGTCTAAGTTCTTAAATCACTGAAGTCAGTTCATTGCGAACTGAGTAACATTATAGGTTTTATTACTGGGTAGAAACAGTACACCTCCCGCCATACATAAGAATCAACTTTTCCTCACTAACATACTCTAAATACACTCTTGCATGCACACGAATGGTACACGCTCTTTTAGAAAAACTCAATGTATCCATATAAAATTATACATCTTTGCTTTTACTTTGATTAATTAAAGTGTAAAAACTATTTTTTGTACTGTTTTTATTAAAAAAGAACGTTTATTTGAAAGGAAAATTCTGCAGAACAATTTTTTTTTCAAATGTATTTTTTAGTATAATAAAATAAATATTACATTCCTGTGAGGGTGATTGAATATTTTCAACCTTCAGAAAGAAATTGTCTACCTCGGCTCCACCTTGGTTGACATTTTACTCAGGTTATTATGGATAGCATTGATATAATAAAACAGGTAATTATTTTCTATTAGGAGACAATTGCATCAAATAGGCAATTATATTCTAGTATTCAATAAGGATAAAGCTTATATATAGTATTCTGTTAGGAAACATAAAACACGGGAAATCATATTTTTGTAAATTTCTAATTAACAGTACTGTTGTTAAGATGTAAATTGATCAAATTGATCAAATATAACTTATTTTGTGGGGAAACTGTAAAATGTTTCCTGTTTTTGCAACTTTTTTTGAAAAAAATCCGGGGAGCATGCAACCCGAACCCCCAAGAACTCGGCCTACAAATCATATTAAGCCAAGCTACATCCCTGGTGATTTGTATGAAAATTGATGATTGAGTTGTTGGATTGAACTTTTTCGCTACTGCAGATAGTGAGTTGTGTATCTAATGAAATAAAATCCTGCAAAGTGTCTGTCAAATCAATATGAGAGACCCATAGTGAGTTGTGCATCTAATGAAATAAAATCCTGCAAAGTGTGTCAAATCAATATGAGAGACCCATTATGCAAAGACCCATTTATGCAAGAAAAAGAGATTTTCTGAAAATATGTCTCTTACAGAGTTATTGCGTTGATGCGACGATATGCAGTATGTCTCCAGCATAATTAGCATATTTGAAACATACTGCATTCATGCTTGTCAAATCAATACGAGAGACCCATAGTGAGTTGTGCATCTAATGAAATAAAATCCTGCAAAGTGTTTCAAATCAATATGAGAGACCCATTATGCAAAAAGACCCATTTATGCAAGAAAAAGAGATTTTCTGAAAATATGTCTCTTACAGAGTTATTGCGTTGATGCGACGATATGCAGTATGTCTCCAGCATAATTAGCATATTTGAAACATACTGCATTCATGCTGCTACACTGCTGCATTGCAGCATATGCTGCACTGAAAAATATCCTGCTTTGAAGTATATATATGCAGTATTGTTCCAGCATAATTAACATATTTCAAATATGCTGCCATCATGCTGCAACACTGCTGCATTCCAGGTATACTGCAGTATTTATATACTGCATTGAAGCATATACTGCAGTCAACGGTGATTTATCAAGTAGAAAATGATGAAGCAGAATATTTCTGCCAGCAGCATGATTTTAATGAAAACAGTTGTAAGTTTGAAGAATTGGATAAAATTATAACAATTGCTGAGGTAGAATCTTGTCAACACACCACGGGTAGCCAGTGTTTGTGATTTATGGTCTCTTTGATCTAAACAAATATCCTGCTTTGGACAGCCAATTAGCCACGGAGTATTGCATTATTACTATTGGAGAAACCCTTTATCTTTTGATTGCAATAAACAACCTGCCATAAACTCAACATTAGCTGCTCAATTAATTGTTTTTGGCATAGCTATATATCTATGTAGGTCCTTTGATTTATGAAATCTTATACTGTGGTAGGAATAACAATAATATTATTGCAAAGTCCTGTTAATTATGTTACATAATAATTGTCGTAACAATTACCAACAGTAAATGACTTTTTGCAATACATATTCATTTGTGGAATATACTTTTATTAACATTATTTAAAGGAGAATTTATATACTTATGTGGTGAATTTAAAACTCAGCATGTACAGCATTGGACTCTCAAACTACTGGTAGAAAAGATTAATATGAACCTAATATGAACCGTTCCTGTTTACAAGAAAGTTATAGATATATATTGTTAAATGTGATTAAAATGCAGGGACTTACTTATTTAAGTGTAATAAGTAAAGCTAATTACTTTAAATAATTTACGAAACGCGAGGAGTATGATATTTCAGTAATGCACATCTGTCTACTTTCAGTTTCAAGGTATCATTATAATGGCAATAAAAAAGCCATTTCCCCAACACAACCAGAAACAGCACTCGCACAATATTTTTTCTATACGTTCTAAAATGTGTCTAAAACAAATAAACACTGTATACTCACTATACAGAGTTAGTGTTGAGACACCCCGAACTCGAAATCTCGTGAAAACGACAGCCAGATTTGTAAATGGCAAAAGGGTGAATCTGCCACTACTATTATACATGTTTAAAAAGACACATGCACTGGCTTCAATAAATGCTAATAAAATACAAAATGAGCATTCTTGGTGAATTGACTACGCAAGTCTGATTTGACAGAATAATTCCACTTATTAATATTTTCCATATAGATATAAAATTCCAGTTTAATTGTATAGTACTGTAATAAAAAGACTTGCACTAAGTCTTACCAGGCCTTATTAAAATAAACAAATAAACAGAAGAGAGTGAATATTTATGCTCATTATACTCACGCTTTTTAATTTACATCTTCCATATATATAATCACTAATAAATGCCATCTCCCCTTCATCTCCTTTTTTTCAAAAAATAAATATTTAAACTTACTAAAAGATGCATTTCATTCACAAAACATCACTAGACTAGAAAACTTAAAATCACATGCGTGCATGATGACTGACATGCAGACTTTGGTTTTCTTGGTAAAAAACTTTAAATAATGTCCAATTTAAAAGTTATATTATTCAAACAAATATTATGTAGGCATTATACGTTATCATGAATTATAATAGTAGTAACCTGGGCTCTTCATTGGACCAAAAAATGTTTTGCCATTTTGGCTAAACCACCTCAATTTTCTTTAGCCAATGGGATTTTTGTTTAGCCATTTTTGGCTAAGCTTTTTTAGCCATTTTAGCAGGTTTTAATACAATTTCCGATTACATATTTGTATAATTTTCTTATCATTAAATATATGTATATATATTAGACCAAGTTGAATGATATTAATTCTTTGACAGTTTCTAACAGTTAGATGGTTACATGAACATGGTTAAAACTTGATTTTAATATGTTGCCTCTATTATCACCAATGCCTATATTATTTGTCACAGTTGGGGACATGTTCCAATGATGAATGTTGTAAGAAAACATAATTTTAAGCATACATGCAGGTTCATTTTTATGACCTTTTTATAATTATGTTTGTGCGTCGTGAAACCCTTCAATCAATCAATCAATCAATCAATCAATCAATCAATCAATCAATCAATCAATCAATCAATCAATCAAGCATGTACCCATGATGGAAAAAACTGATGACACAGTTATCGTTCTGTTTTGTGTGGCCACGCATACAACTCGAAAGAAATGGCTTTGTTTCAATGCGCGAAAACAGATGACAATGTATTGTTTACATACGTACCATGGGCTTCTTTCAGTTCTGAATAACGGAGTTACAAAGTCATTATTTTAGTTAAAAGGGTGTAAATCTTTGTATGAGAAAGTTTAATTATTACCATTTTCATAATACGTCTTCGGTTCGTTTACGTGCTGTTTTGCATTGTTTTTGTTATTGAAAAATGCGATTTTTTTCGGTGAGCTCTTATGGGTTTACAATTACGCACACCAAGTGAGTTGCAGTTAGACGTCGTTATGTAAAATACGCCGTGTGTAATATAAAGTGCAATTGTCGTAACACAGTCTATAGATTTTAGCTCTTCTGTAAACACCGAGAACCCGTCAAGGGTTTTTCAGAAAAACATGGCCGCACCCACGAACTTGATCCTTTCGCTACTTTCGCCAATTTCGCCAATTTCGCCAATACCAGCCGTCAGTTTAAATGGGTTAAAATGACTTTAGCCAAATTGGCGAAAGCACTTGACAAAAGTTTGGCCATTTGCAATTTGATTTCGCCTATGGAGACTGGCGAAGGCAAATGAAGAGCCCAGGTAACTACAATCTACAAATTCCATCATTGAAACAAAAACAATTTTCTTTTGTTACATATTTCTTATGTCAGTTACCAGACAGTTTTAAAGGTAAAATTAACATTTACTGGAGAAAAAAAAATCCATAGCTTTTTCAAATCTATTTACCTATTTATTCTTGTCCACCTGCTTCAATAGTGAATTTCATCTGTTCCACTCATCCATATTCATAAATATCACACACCCAATCAAATAAGACAAACATGTCACATGTCCTCATCAGTATTCATAAGTAAAGTACAGCACAGCCAATCAAATAAGACATATACAACATATTCTGTTCTGTTCTGTTATTTTCACACCCCTTGATCAGGAATGCACCTCTTGAACAGGAATGTCACCTTGTTGCTCAACACAAACCTAATTGGCTTATAAATTTAAACACCACACACTTGGTATGGTATTGCACCCACTCTTGGACAGGAAATCATGCTGCTTAATCAGCGCACCCTTAATTGGCTTGTAAAAACAGGGTATTGCACCCAGACTGGACAGGAAATCATGCTGCTTGATCATCACACCCCTAATTGGCTTTAATAGTTTTAATAGCTCTAATAGTTTTTAAAAAATCAAGATTGCCATGTGTCCCTTTAAACACACATTATAAACATATATCTAAGATATATGTAAAAGATATATCACTATGTCAGTATAAACCTAATCTGGGAAATTGTCAAAAAGTTTAAAATACAAAATGAAATCTAATCTTTGTCTACCCCCATCTTAATAATACAAAATGATCATAACTGCATTTATTAATGGAGAAAGACGCTGAAATCTATGTCTACCCCATCTAAGCGGTTCTTTTAACTTTAGAAACAGATCAAAGTCATACAAATTTAAATCCAGCAAATAGGCAAAGTCAACAAAATTTACCAACTGTAAGACGTTATTAGGGTATACCACCCCTAACGACATCGTAAGTTTTCATTAAATATCGGTTAGTAACGGTAGTTTCCGCGACCACTCATCATCATTCGTAACTGTTCATGAGCTGTTCGTGAAGCGTGTAAAAATAGAAAATCGATGGTATTTTCTAATTTTACAATAAAAGAGGTAAATTGGCCAAAAAATCTCATGGACAGAGTACGAGTAAGTGTGTTAATGTCTGTGTTGATCATAATTACTGTGGAGGTTCTGTCTGTGATGGCAAGGAATATGAAAGTCAAATTTGTGAGAGTAAAGAACAGCTGAAACTAGGAAAATCCGTTTCTCAAAAATTATATCAGGAAGCGACAAGTTTAATTACTCGTCGACCTTGCTTCTCTCCAATTTTGCAGAAAATGTCGTCTAGGTTCAGTGCCACTAACATCCTACAGTGTTGTTGGTAAAATTGAGAAAGGGCTTCCTACTTGTATGTCATGTGCCATGATAGTGATTGTTGCTCACAACATTATATAGACACACTGCATTTTTAACAGTGCATGCGCCAATTTCCCTCTCAAAACAGCATTTATTTTTATTTTTTTGAATTGTGAAGTAGCAAAATTTCAGCCTCTGTCATAGAAGGAAAAATGGTCGGATAGTTATCATGAAGAATGGTCTGATAGTTATCTTGAAGAATGGTCTGATAGTTATCATAAAGAATGGTCTGATAGTTATCATAAAGAATGGTCTGATAGTTACCATGAAGAATGGTCTGATAGTTATCATGAAGAATGGTCTGATAGTTATCATGAAGAATGGTCTGATAGTTATCATGAAGAATGGTCTGATAGTTATCATGAAGAATGGTCTGATAGTTATCATGAAGAATGGTCTGATAGTTATCATGAAGAATGGTCTGATAGTTACCATGAAGAATGGTCTGATAGTTATCATGAAGAATGGTCTGATAGTTATCATGAAGAATGGTCTGATAGTTACCATGAAGAATGGTCTGATAGTTACCATGAAGAATGGTCTGATAGTTACCATGAAGAATGGTCTGATAGTTATCATGAAGAATGGTCTGATAGTTACCATGAAGAATGGTCTGATAGTTATCATGAAGAATGGTCTGATAGTTATCATGAAGAATGGTCTGATAGTTATCATGAAGAATGGTCTGATAGTTATCATGAAGAATGGTCTGATAGTTATCATGACGAATGGTCTGATAGTTATCATGAAGAATTGTCTGATAGTTATCATGAAGAATGGTCTGATAGTTATCATGAAGAATGGTCTGATAGTTATCATGAAGAATGGTCTGATAGTTATCATGAAGAATGGTCTGATAGTTATCATGAAGAATGGTCTGATAGTTATCATGAATAAAGGTCTGATAGTTATCATGAAAAATGGTCTGATAGTTATCATAAAGAATGGTCTGATAGTTATCATGAAGAATGGTCTGATAGTTATCATGAAGAATGGTCTGATAGTTATCATGAAGAATGGTCTGATAGTTATTTAGATATATCAAACCAATGTCACTATTTATTGAATGACTCTTGTAACAATATCTCCACTTAGTTTGTTGAAAGGGTGACCCTGTTGTATAAATAGATTCAGAGATTTCTGACGGTAGACGGACATTAGCCCCTAGGACATTAGCCCCTAAGCTCAAATTTGTATAGGTGGACAAAAGCCCCTTCATGATAGTGCTCATGCGGACAATTATAAGCCCCTTAATCATTTTGCATATGCGGACAAAAGCCCCTTCGCACTAGGACATAATCCCCTTCACTCTAGGACAATAGCCCCTTCATGATTTTGTTAAGGAGGACATTATCCCCTTCCCTAGAACTTGTAATATGGAACATCAAAGAAGTTTGGATTGAATTGCTGTGTAGCGTTCTTTGATGTATATACATGTAAATTTATCTTTTATTGTGCTCATCAGAGTATCTCACCTTAATATTATGCATAATACATTTATGACAATTCCAATTCATTCAGCCATTTAAAGTGTTAATTATAGCCAATTAGTCAATTAATTGATACAATAAATCTATTTAGTGTTTAACTTGTTTGTTAACACCTAACATGTGAAATTATTGGGAAATATGCTTGAAATGTATTTTAAAGTGTATTTATGGAAATTATTTTTATTGTCTTTGTGTAATAATATTAGAAATATATGCATGTACATGTGCTCAGTAAAATTAAAAAAAACATATTCATGCAAATAAAATTTCAACACCATATACAGACTGATTATTTCATGCTTTCAAAGAAACATTATTAAGGGGCTAATGTCCCATGTTGAAGGGGCTTTTGTCCGCATGTGCAATATCAAGAAGGGGCTTTTGTCCGCCTGTGCAAAATCATGAAGGGGATAATGTCCTAAGGTGAAGGGGCTATTGTCCGCATGAGCGCTATCATGAAGGAGCTTTTGTCCGCCTATACAAATTTGAGCTTAGGGGCTAATGTCCTAGGGACTAATGTCCTACATTCATTCTGACAGATTAAAAAAATAAATTTATTTTTCTACTTTCAGACTAAATAGAGGATCCCTTTGAAGCCTGGAACCTTAACTAGAGGCCATGGCCTGAATGTCGAGCCCTATGTTGAAGAAATCCAGATTGGACTATATTTTGATTTGACCAACAACGAAATCTTGCACATGATGTAAAATGCACATAAAGAACATTCTAATAGAAAGAACATTGCGATGGAGTTTGATAAAAATCCTGCGAGAAAAAAGCAAGATGCGCATGTTGTAACAGAGAATGGATGTGACCTATATGTCGTCCAAAGTAGGTCACAGTATCTCAAAATTGTGCATATTAGATGCATATAAGGAACATTCTGGTGGATTTGGTGAAAACTGTGCAAAAAAGGAGCAAGATAGATAGGCATGTCCTAGCGGAAACCGGATGTGACCTATATTTCGTCCAAATTTCGTGAAAATCCTAGAAGATGCAAGTCAGATTATCAGATAATACAAGTCAGATACACAGATTAACAAACGAATTCTCATACACGCGGACAACATTGTGCCGTAAATGAGCTCAACCAGAGGATACAGTTTTATTGAGTCTGTTCAGGAGAGGTTATGTAAGATGCAGTAACTTGCACACACATAAGGCCTTATGATCCAAAAGGACCAACAGTAATAACACTAAGAATTTGAAGCACGGGGAGACTTTTTAAGACCGCAACGCAGGACTAAACAATTGCTAGTGTGAATGTCAATGAATACTGAAAAGGAGATGTTTTGGAACCAACCAACACAACAAGCTTGGATTTATCCAGTGTTCATGAGAAACTGGCTGTGTGGGTGGGGGGGAGGGGGGTGAGAGGTGAATGACTTTATAAGGTACTGATACAGAAACCAAATCTAATCAGTGAAGTGAATGACTTTATGAGGTACCATACTGCAACTATGTCTAATTAGTGAAGTGAATGACTTTATGAGGTACCATACTGTCACCATGTCTAATTAGTGAAGTGAATGACTGTATGAGGTACCAATACTGCAACCATGTCTAATCAGTGAGGTGAATGACTTTATGAGGTACTGATACAGAAACCAAATTAATCAGTGAACTGAATGATTTTATGAGGTTCAGATACAGCAACCATGTCTAATCAGTCAGGTGAATGACTTTATGAGGTTCAGATACAGCAACCATGTCTAATCAGTCAGGTGAATGACTTTATGAGGTTCAGATACAGGAACCATGTCTAATCAGTGAGGTGAATGACTTTATGAGGTACTGATACAGAAACCAAATCTAATCAGTGAGGTGAATGACTTTATGGGGTACCGATACTGCAACCATGTCTAATCAGTGAGGTGAATAACTTTATAAGGTACTCATACAGAAACCAAATCTAATCAGTGAGGTGAATGACTTTATGGGGTACCGATACTGCAACCATGTCTAATCAGTGAGGTGAATGACTTTATGAGGTTCAGATACAGCAACCATGTCTAATCAGTGAGGTGAATGACTTTATGAGGTACCAATACAGCAACCATGTCTAATCAGTGAGGTGAATGACTTTATGAGGTTCAGATACAGCAACCATGTCTAATCAGTGAGGTGAATGACTGTATGAGGTACCGATACAGCAACCATGTCTAATCAGTGAGGTGAATGACTTTATGAGGTACCGATACAGCAACCATGTCTAATCAGTGAGGTGAATGACTTTATGAGGTTCAGATACAGGAACCATGTCTAATCAGTCAGGTGAATGACTTTATGAGGTTCAGATACAGCAACCATGTCTAATCAGTGAGGTGAATGACTGTATGAGGTACAGATACTGCAACCATGTCTTATAAGTCAGGTGAATGACTGATGAGTTACAGATACAACAACCATGTCTAATCAGTCAGGTGAATGACTGTATGAGGTACAGATACAGCAACCATGTCTAATCAGTGAGGTGAATGGCTGTATGAGTGCATATACAGCAACCATGTCTAATCAGTGAGGTGAATGGCTGTATGAGGTACAGATACAGCAACCATGTCTAATCAGTGAGGTGAATGGCTGTATGAGTACAGATACAGCGACCATGTCTGATCAGTGAGGTGAATGACTGTATGAGGTACCAATACAGCAACCATGTCTAATCAGTGAGATGAATGACTGTATGAGGTACAGATACAGCAACAATGTCTAATCAGTGAGGTGAATGACTTTATGAGGTTCATATACTACAACCATGTCTAATCAGTGAGGTGAATGACTGTATGAGGTACAGATACAGCAATGATGTATAATCAGTGAGGTGAATGACTATGGGGTACAGATACAGCAACCATGTATAATCAGTGAGGTGAATGACTGTATGAGGTACAGATACAGCAACCATGTCTAATCAGTGAGGTGAATGACTTTATGAGGTTCAGATACTACAACCATGTTTAATCAGTGAGGTGAATGACTGTATGAGGTACAGATACAGCAACCATGTCTAATCAGTGAGGTGAATGACTTTATGAGGTACCGATACAGCAACCATGTCTAATCAGTGAAGTGAATGACTATATGAGGTTTAGATACAGCAACCATGTATAATCAGTGAGGTGAATGACTGTATGAGGTACAGATACAGCAACCATGTCTAATCAGTGAGGTGAATGACTTTATGAGGTTCAGATACTACAACCATGTTTAATCAGTGAGGTGAATGACTGTATGAGGTACAGATACAGCAGCCATGTATAATCAGTGAGGTGAATGACTTGATGAGGTACCGATACATCATCATGATCCTACTTTCCTATGAGGCTAACAGCTAAGCAAACTGAACTGAGTTTCCCATCACCAGGGAGTGAATCCACATGGTGCAGAGTTCTGCAGTCTAAGGCCTCTCCACTGCTACCATCACCAAAGAGTACTGACATCAGAAAGGAACCATCTCAGATAATCACTCCACTTCTGAAGGTAAGTGCCTATGTTTATATTCCTTCCTCACCATGTGGGATATTATCACAAGGTTAGCACATGTAAGTGCCTATGTTTATATTCCCTCCTCACCATGTAGGATATTATCACAAGATTGACACATGTAAGTGCCTATGTTTATATTCCCTCCTCACCATGTGTGGTATTATCACAAGGTTGGCACATTGCCTGTGGATATTTAAGTATGGCCTATCAGTTTTTTTTTTCCTTCTATAGAAGAGGCCGCTTAACGGCCCCTTCCCCTTGGAAAATAAGTATAGTTTTTCCCCTAAAAATAGAAATTCCCCTCCGAAGAATTGCCGAAATGCGAAAATCGGCCATCGTTTTTTATTATTGCCGAAAAGCTGTCATCTATTGTCAGGGGAAGTAAGTCACGCTGGTAAACAAAAGAACGGAATACGGTATGTCGTAAAATAAACCTCATCAAGGTAGAGCACTGCGCAAATCAGTGATCTCCCTTTACGAGATTTCTTTTACGACATCCCGTATTCCGTTCTTTTGTTTACCAGCGTGTCACGGAAAAATGTCTCATAACTGGAAGCAATTCAACAAGAAAATCAGAAAAACGGACGCAAAAAATACGCGCAAAATTGATGAACGACATCGCCACTGAATTAAGAAGCATGTCCCAGGACACCTTAGACGCATTAATGCGTATCAGTGACTTCAGTGGTAGTTTAAGTGATCAAGATTATGACAATCTGGTGGAGGAATTCAAAAACGTTAAACATAGAGTGATGGCCTTATAATCATAAGATGTATGATAGCAAATTCAATTGAATTTGCCATATTAAAAGTTAATCATGCACTTTAAACTTGTTTACAATTTGTTTCCCCTTTTTCACTAAAACGCCGGCGGCCCGCGGAAATTTTCCCCATCTCAAAGGCCCCAGGCCCCTTCCCCTTTTCCAGAAAAAAACCCCTGCCTATGGATATTTAAGTGTGGCATATGGATAAACTTAAAAAACAACATACAATTAAATATTCTTAAGAATGGCAGGTTCTACCCAGGAAAAAGTGGGTGGCCTGCCTCCGCCACAAGAAATAGACCATCATATATATATAGCGTCAAATTTTCTGAAAGTGACGGAAAACACCATTTAACTTACCAACCAAATATTTACATCTCGTACCGATTACATATGTATAGATTACATACTTTGATTTGGAACAACATATATATGCATTGAGCAGAAAAAACTGACACAAAATATATTGCTCTTGACTACAACATTCTAACTTGCTAGTAAAGCATTTAAATGCTCCAAATGCGTTCAGTATTTTTTGTTAGGGAAAAGACTATCATCCTATGATAGGGGAAAAGACTATAGTGACATTTTAAAAACCAACTGTCCAGAACTAAGCGCTGGTTACTAATTGTTTTGTGGTTATTTTCGAACTAATATTCAGATTTTGCAACTGTGTCCATAATGTGTATGGCTGTAATGTGTATGGCTGGTATGGCTGTAATGTGTATGGCTGATATGTGTATGGCTGGTATGGCTGTAATGTGTATGGCTGGTATGGCTGTAATGTGTATGGCTGGTATGGCTGTAATGTGTATGGCTGTAATGTGTATGGCTGGTATGGCTGTAATGTGTATGGCTGTAATGTGTATGGCTGGTATGGCTGTAATGTGTATGGCTGTAATGTGTATGGCTGGTACGGCTGTAATGTGTATGGCTGTAATGTGTATTGCTGTAATGTGTATGGCTGTAAAGTGTATGGCTGTAATGTGTATGGCTGGTATGGCTGTAATGTGTATGGCTGTAATGTGTATGGCTGGTACGGCTGTAATGTGTATGGCTGTAATGTGTATGGCTGTAATGTTTATTTTCATTATTAACGGAGATGATACAGACTTTGTGTCACAGGCCAAATAAATTTATTTATCATGTCAATCTGTATAATTCTGCCGAGGAACGCCTGATATAAAATCTCGCATTTTAGGCCTTCGACCAACATCAAAATTTAGGCATATTGGTACCATCTGAGATGGCAAATTATGATTTTTTGAATTATTGATGCCTCAAGTTAATAATTCAACATGATAGCAATGTGGGAGACACAGCTTATGCCCTGATTTGCTGCCAAAAATCGCATTTAGGGGAATAATATTGTTTAAAAATTGTATTAGATACTTGTGTATACCAAGTGTATAGATTTCTTAGTTCAAGACTGATTTTTTTCCAATATTTTGGGTAAAAATCGCTCAAAATTTAACCCCAAAAATCACCGAAAATGGGAATATATTTTCAAACAGTAATCTTAGGAATATTCATTCATTATTTATTTTTAAAATTTTAAAAATGCTTCCCTTTACAACAAGCTTTAGTTTCATGTGTATATAACCAATAATATGCCAGACAATTTGAGGTAAAAAACTTAAAAATTTAACAAAAATCTCTGAAAACTGGAATAGTTTGTCTAAAAAGCAACGGATGCATTTCAAAGTATAATATTATACCAAAAACATGTTAAATATATCTGCCTACATTTGTGTATAAGTTTCATAGCCATAGGTTTATTATTTAAAAATATTTTAGGTAAAAACATCAAAAATTTATCAAAATTCGATGAGAACTGGAATAGTTATCTAACTTTAATAGCGGCTTTTCAAAGTGTTTTTAGAAACCATGTAAAACGTTTCGGTCTGCAACATTTACTAGATATACTTTTTTATATTTCCCTTATTATCTTCTATAAAGGACCAAGTGTAAAACAATATTTATTGTACTAATGAATACTAGCTGTTGATAGCGTTGTATTTAATCATTCACGGTATCAGAGGATATTACTTCTGAAGTGAACTTCTTTTATTCTGACAAATAACAGTATTGGTATCTGCCCCAGTATCAACTTTATCGTTTAAAGAGGTACGTCAGGCTTTGCTTTTGGGGTCTCGAGGTCCATCTTAAAATTGACATTTAATAATATGTTCTGTTCTAAAATCCCTAAACATAATGAATGGACCTAAAATTAACGGTGCAAAGCAGGGTATACATTCTGGCAACTGCTCACCTTGTAATAAAAATGAATGATTACAGCGTGTATGCCCTATCCTGACCCTGGCTAGGAACAAGTATTCTTACCTATTGTTTTATTTTTCAAATTAAAATTCTTAAAAAAACACAACCGTGGTCAAGTTTTCATGCTTTTGAAGCCACAATTGACCCTATTATAAAAAATGCGTGTTCAATTTGTCAAAAATCCTCTACCTCTTCCAGGCCTGCCAAATCTCCGGATCAAATCCGGATTTTCCGGATTTTTCAGTCTCTCTCAGGATCTCCGGATTTAAGTGTACAATCTCCGGATTTTCCATCAAAACAAAATGTTCATGATTTAACAGCTATACTTTCCCGGTTTATCAGCTATTTCCCAAATTGGTCCTGTTACGCTCCCTAGTCGGAGGAGTAATTACAAGTTTCAAATCATGGGGTAATCTGAATATATATAATTAACACCTAAGGACATAATTAGTTCCTTCAGTGACATAACGACATTTGCAATAGCAGCAATATATATGTGGCTTTTTTAACTGGTCAACCTAACTGAAATAGCAAGTGTGGGGAACTAGCAACTCATTTTGTGTGGAACCACTATAACAGCTGCTGCTGTCTACGATGATTATACTGTATAAAGTATGAAGACTTTGTTTTTGCATTTAGCACGCGTCTGTGTAGAAAAGTAAGTGCACTTTCATTTAAAAAAAAACAGTTGTGGTAGATATTAAACCAAGTCATTCTAATAGAAATGCTATGCTAATCTATTATTTTCTATAACTATCAAACAATGCATCAACTTGTATTAATAGCATAAATAATTTCAATTTGCGCTTTAAAAAAAAATAAGGGCGAAAATCAAGTCGCATGCTCCAAATTTCCATTTAAAAATGCTCTTTGCGCAATTTAAATCTTAAATTTTAAAAATCTCAGGATTTTGTTTTAAAAACTTTTGGCAGGCCTGCTCTTCTAATGTGCATTCGATTAAAACAGTGCTCTGCCTTCTTCTATCCTCTGCTATATATACTTCGTACTTCTCTGCCCAGCAGAGACCAAACGAACCAGCTTTAATAGTACACTTATATGTTGATGTGGTGATTGTCGTAACTGGGGGCCCACTTGTATGCTCAGGGTACATTTCTTTACTTATGCTCACTTATTACTTTATATATCAAACTGATATCAAACATTTACTAATCCATAATCCTATGTCCTTAAAACCCAATTCAATGCTCCGGTAGACATTAAAATATTATGAGAGACTTACGTATACACATTTATACAAATATACCCTTAGTACGCAAGTGAGGACACCGGTACGACAACGACCTTTTCAGATTTGGAGTCAATTCTCGGGTAGTATTGCTAGCGTTTTATAGAAGAAGATTTTATTCATAAATCAATAGGCCATAGGCCCGTGAGATACTACAAATGCATTTGTAGCATGGTCGGTGACATTTCCTTTGATGAATGCAGAGCATTAAATCGTTTAATTTAGGGTAACTAAAGGGGCGTGGCTAAACCGTACTACAACTACCGGATATTGGAATTTAGAGTACGGTCACTATGACGTCACAGTGTTACTAAGTATACCATGCTACAAAAAAGATAGAGTCTGTCTCAGCTCGTTGGTTATTTAAACACCTCGATGGGCTACGCCCACCTCGGTGTTTAAATAAGCCAACTCGCTGAGACCAGACTCTATCTATTACATATACATAGAACATATGACATAGCAAGAAACATATTTACAGTTCTAAGAATTTACACAAACATTTTTCTGTTATAAAGGTAATATTATATTATTTGTATTCCTAATTAATAGAAATAACGGAGAAGGTGATACTATTGTGATGTTACAAAGTATTGCAAAACATTTCGAACATCCCATAGTGGTAGTGCCCCACAAATGCAGCAGGATTGGTGATTTGATCAGTCTCGGTTATATTTACCAGTTCATAAATAGATGACCAATGACATTCTATTATACGAGGGCTGGCGTGGCGCAGTCGGTAGCGCGGCGGATTTGTAACCGGAGGCCCCGGGTTCAATCCTCCATGGTGCCACTGAGTTCCGTCGGTGTGTTCTTGGGCAAGACACTTTACCTTAGCCTCCTCCGTCGGATGGGGACGTAAACCGGGCGGTCCCGTGTATCGGTCTATCCTCCGAGCACGTTAAAGAACCATAGGAATCTATTCGATAATAAGAGTAGGGCAGGTTCCCGGATTCCTATGTATCCTTCCCCTCTCTCTGGGGCGGCTCTAAATAACCTATACTGTGTTGATGAGCCGTTAAACAACATTCAATTCAATTACATTCTATTATACAGTCACATTTGACAGAGAATTGAATATAAGAAGCTTATATATTATGTAAATACGTTGTCAGAGTTGTTTTGAAACCTCTATTGATCAGGCATGATTCTAAAGAACCGCTAACTGTCTATATCATATATGCTTCCCTTGCAAAATAACACATACATATATAATAAACAATAATACACTAATAACACATAATGCACTATTGACTATAATAGCTACAGTGTTAGTTACAGAACTAACACGCTTATCCATCTCAAATTGGGCAGTCTAGCTACTGAACCAGCTTTCTCAGTTACATGTAAAGTGGTGGTTGGTCATTGCAAGCAGGACCAAACACTCCTATCAAACTGGAAGTATACCAGTAGACCAAGTAGTAGAGAAAACTGTATATAAAGACACCCCGACTGCCGGAGGCACAAAACAGATTCAGTCTTAAACCCGGGACTGTTTGCCGTTATTATCTCACCTCAGAGTGTGTTCATAATCACCTATTCGAATGTTAGAAATGCTGGTGTCCAGAACAAATACCTTCAAACGATAAAACGATACAAAAGGCAAGAGGGATCTAAAAGCTGTAAACATGCTCACTGAAAACAATACAATACAATACAATATCTTTTATTCACTCAATTCACATTTACATGAATATATGAGGTATGTATAACAGCATTTAAATCATCATCGAGGCTCATAAGTATTCATAATTTTACATTGCAGAGATGTTGAGATTTTATTTTATTTTCAGTAGGTGATAAAATTTGTGTTACTCGGTTTTTATCCTTAGGTTCTATAGTAAAATAAAAATCTTTGGCAGAGTAAAAAGATGATAATTTTCAAGATTTTGATTTTAAAAGATACATATATTGAATCAGTTTGCATGAATGTGCATGAAATAGGCAGGGTTTTAAAAGAATCACACTGTAGATACCTTAATTTTAAGAGTAAAGTTGGTTGAACATCAAGGATAAAGACCGAGTTTATCACCTACCAGAATGTATTGGTTATGTCTTATTTCTGGTCACTGATTGGTCAGTTTTTTTGATGATGCTCTATCAAAATTATGAATAATCATAAGTATAATAGAAGACAGATATTATAGATATAATATGACATGGTTAATTACAAAAGAGTAATGCAATTTGGTAATAGCTGGGAGAAGAAATGATCTTCCAGGTAGTCCTCATTTATCATATAACTAAAGTTCTGCTTTGTATACACATATATGGGAGAGTTCTTCATTTATTTGTTGGCAAATGCATGGCAAAATAATGTCGAAACCAATACATAATTAAACAAAAACAAACAGTATAACATTACAACATGAATATTATCTGTTTGACTCTTTGCATGATGTTTTTAATAAATTCACACAATATAACTCTGCATTATTTTTGGTGTTTATTAATTTATCAAATTTGTATACATTGGGTCTTTTAAAATATTCTGGACTGATATATTTACTACGTTGAGTTTTGAATTCACAGCATACAAGCAGATAATGGAACTCGTCTCCTATATCCGTGTGTGTTTGTGTGTGTGTGCGTGCATGTGTGTAGTTCTAAGGTTTAAAGTCTGTCCGCCAACGAACACGTTGAGGTAAACCTGACGCGATTGGCACAATAGAGTCTGGACTTGTAAAGATGTAATTTTGAATTTTGAAGATTACATAGTCCTTGCCAACAGGTCTGTTTAATGTCTAATTACGTGCCAAAAATGGTGTCAACATCAGCGGTTAATTCAACCTAATTTCGTGTGTTGACACCTTTTGGTCCTAGCTGTGTTTGGCGTTTGTGTGGTGCCTGCTTGTATTGCAGGGTTATGAATATGTTTTGATCATATCATATTTGCTGGGGTTTGTTGAGGGATATGCCTGTACCACGCCATCTTGGGGGTGATAAGTGTGTCCATTTGCAGCATACTGATAATTATGGTCATCAAACTGGGGCCTGTTCGGTTCATATTGTGTTTATGTTTGTATTTGTTCGGGCATTTTGTTGGGGTGGAATTTGCGTCTGATCTGAGGTACTGTGGCAGCACTTTCACATCCTGTTCACGCAAGGTGATTGCTACCACGGGGAGGGAAATGCCAATTATGGTCGCTAGCGGTGTCCAGTCAAGACTGCCCCTGTTGCTAATAGTGGCTACTAGTGCACAGGTTGGTGATGAAAGGGACCGTAAGGAGGCGCTCCTTAGTCCTAAATGGGTATGTGCGATGCTTACTGGTCTTATAATTAACATTAATTTGTACTATATTATGAATTAGTACACTATTTATTACTGTATTTTTACTTTTTAAAACGGTCACATCCCTTGTGTTTTAAATAAACAATAAAAAATTTAAGTTTTTACATGGCTTTTACTCTCCTATGTCTGTTTTGCAAAGCTGGCATATTCTACGATTATACAGAGTTTTATTACAATTGCCAGTTTCAACTGGTAACCTGTGATTTATTAGGTTCTGAATTTGGTTATATATTTTAACAAACAATATGGTGCGTTGGTAAGATAGTTTTCAAAGCAAAATTTATGTTTAAATAAACGATAGGAGGTGCTGTAGGTGCTGTTGCTCGAATTAATTATTTTAGAATACCACTCATTTAAGAATAAATCTTTGAGTTTTTGATTAACTGAACACTAACCATTTAGTGTTGGGAAAGGTCTGTGAGTCCCATACTCCACTTAGGCTACATTTAATCAGTATGTCTCTGATCTGGTTTAGCCACTGAAAGTTTCTTTTTGCAATAGTTGATGCACTGTATTTCAGACTAGTATTTCATAAATTAAGTTTGAAAATTTAGCTCTTTCTGGATCTTAACGATCCAAAACAAAACAAAATTACTCTAGTTTGAATATCTACTTATACTGGAAATACCCCTGTTTCCCCTTATAACATAATTTGCAGTAGATTTCCTTGATTCAAAATATACTTTAGAAACTTCAATTGTACCAAGATTTCCATACCCCCAAATTTCGCTGGCATATAAAAGAATGGGTTTAATTGTTTTATCGAATAAATCTATTTGCAAGTCTGTTTGTAATGACAAATATCTACCTTTCTTGAGTAGACCGTATAGAGCTCTGGTAGCCTGATTAGCAATATGTTTCTTTGCCATATAAAAAGAACCACTTCTACTAAAATATATACCTAGATACTTATATTCTGTTACAATATCAATTGAATCACCATTAAACGTTAACTTATAATTAGATTGTCTAACTTTTGAGAAAACCAGCACTTTAGATTTATCTATGTTTACTGTAAGTTTCCATTTATCACAATACAATTTATAAACATTCAACGCATTCTGTAAATCTTTCTCACTGTCACACACAATAACTATATCATCTATATATACTATATACACAAAACAAACAATTTAAAAACATGTACACTTGATCAAGTGCATGAACCTAGGTTGGCAGTATGTACCATCGACAATATCACTATTGCGCAGAAAATCGTGTAGATCGTTTAGATATAGTGAAAATAAAATTGGCGAAAGATTTTCACCTTGCCGTACTCCTATATTAGAGGGGAAATAATCGGAATGTGTTCCATTTACAGTTACGCATGATTTTATATTACTATACATACTTAGTAAATCTATTCAAAGGGGATCACGGTACTTTAGTTAGCAAACGGGAAAGATGACAATCTGATATAGAAAACTATTTGCTAGAATCACACAAAACTGGACAAGATAGCCATTCAAAGGTTAGAAAAGTGAAAAGTGACTTGGAACAACCCTATAGTATCACAAGCAATTTAGTTTCGTGACACAATAAGTAAGCTTAATTTTAAATATTAAGTCCCTTGAGCAAAACTATAACTTCAAAGCAGGAAATGTATAATTTCTGAAAGCTGATCATAAACTATGTGCACAGCTGATAATAATAGCATAAAGTAGAGAACAAATGAAAGATGTGCTAAAACATACACTTTGACCTGTTTTTCGGCTCCACTGGGTTTCTTTGTGAGTCCTGTTAAATTACTATACACATCTACACAAAATATAGTAGGACATGGTTCCAGATTACTATGTCGTTCCCCTTGTGTCTAAATCAGCTCGATATAAAATAAAATGTGTTGATAAGCCATTGAAAAAATTAAATTCCTTGGTCTCTCGTGATTGGAGAGGGATTCCTGAGAGAAACAAGCAACTTGCACATTTTAGCTTGGAGAAAAATGTCAAAGATAATGAAACCATTCCTGATCAATCAGCATACAGTATTGATGGAATGAAGGAGCTTAGTGTAGGAGACATGGGGAGACCATACAATAGATAATGCTATAAAGACAGCAAGAAGAACGAAGACGATATATTCGCTATTATAATTGCACATGAACTTATAAACAAATTATTTCTACGATGCTTACGGATGACGGGAGGTGTACAGTACAGGTTCTACCCAGGAAATGTTGGTGGTCTGCCTCCACCACAAAAAAAGACCGTCATATATAACCTTACATGTGTTAAAAATGACGTAAAACGCCATACAAACAAACAAACAAACAAATTCTTTCTAAAATAATAAAATTATAATAAGGAAATTGTTAAGACATGGTAGACAGAAGCTTTTAACATAACTTTTCAAACGCAAGTATACTTTTAAATGCTGCCATTATTCTTTAGAAAAATATTCCAGTTTTCAGCAATTCTTGTTAAGTTTTGAACTTGTTTCTCCCAATATATTGTAAAATAATAAAACTAATATAATAACTAGGAAAAGTAAAGACGTGTGAAAACAGAAGCATTCACATGAGTTTGAAATGAAATAAAACTTTGAAATAAATCCATTCGTTGTAAGAAACAATATTCTAGTTTTTAGAGAGTTTTGTTCAATTTTGTCTTGTTTTACCCCAAAGATGAGTTGCAAAGTAATAGTTGTATACACATAAAACTTAATCAGTTTGTAAAAGAAAGCACAACATTAGTTGAACATTTATCAGATTATTTTTTAAAAATGTATTCCACTTTTCAGTGATTTTTGTTTGTTTTTAAAGCTTTTTTACCCAAAATATTGAAAAATATTCAAAATCTAACTATGAAATTGATACACTTCGTAAATATATGTATTTTACAAATATTTTCATCAAAGTTAAATATTGAAATAATCCATTGATTTTTTAAAAAAAAGATTCCAGTTTTCAGCACTTTTTGCTTCATTTTGACATATCTGGCCCAAAAATATGGAATAAGCCGTGCATCACGCAATGCTATCACGTTGAAGTAATATATTTAGGCATCAATGATTTTAAAAATAGTTGTTAGAATATGCCATCTCTGATGGTACCGACCAACCTCTTGGCCCATGGACTATTTAGTTCACTTTCTCACAAACTTTATGCATTAGACTATTGCTTATAGTTGTTTCTTGGGTAGTACATCACGTGTCAAAAGGCAAATGTGGACGTGACCTTCACCATCCAAGCAAAAGGCAGATAACTTTAATTGTTACATTTACATCACTTTCTCATAAACTATAATTATGCACTAGATGCTTTAAACCTAGTTTATAGCTTAATCTTTGGGAGACAAAACATTCTATTCTATTGCAAGAGCCAGAGGTTTAATATTTTGCATTTGCTATAAGCTTATGGTCTTCTACCAAGTTTGTCCAAATGGTGACCCATTGGTCACATTTGGCCCCACCCTGGGGGTCACAGTTTTACTAAGGCTTGTATAGGCAAAAACTGAAAAAAATCTTCTTCTCTGGAACCACATAGCACAGAGCTCTCATGTATTACATGTAGCATCAGCTTATGGTCCTCTACCAACTTTGTTCAAATGGTGACCCTGGTGTCAAATTTGGACGCGCCCCGGGGGTTACAGTTTTTTAATTTATTTTTTTTATTTGATTTATTTATTTTTCGATTTTATTGTGGGTTTTTTATTTATTTTCGTTTTTGTTTGATTTTTTTGATTTTTTTTTTTGATTTTTTTTTTTGATTTTTTTCATTAATTTTTTTTTTTTGATTGATTTGACCTTTTTTTTTTTTTTTAACTTTTTTTAATATCTTTTTAATTACTTGACACTAACTTCAAAATTTCTTGTCGGCGTTACTCATCCTAAATGCCTTGTTGAATTTTGACGAAACTTGGCAGGAAGCATCGGTAAGATGTCTAGTTGTGCATATCACGCTTTTGTTCCAGTTCGCTGATTTTTGACGGAGTTATGGCCCTTTGACATTTTTATTTTAAATTTCTTGTCGGCGCTACTCCTCTTAAACGGCTTGTTGGATTTCTACGAAATTTGGCAGGAAGCCTCCGTATGATGTCTATTTGTGCAAAGCACGGTATATCAATGAAATCTTGGACAATTTTGAAAACCAGCTAAATCTTGTTAGTAATAACAGAGTTATGGCCCTTGATTTGTTGAAAAATGCTATATTGTATTCTCCTTTGTTAAATCTATAGGAGAAGAGAGCTATACCTAGCTATATCTATCTTAATCTATGAGCCGTTTTAGCAAGTAGAGCGTCCACAGGCCCTCTTGGGCCTCTTGTTTTTTTCATAGAATGTGATTTTGTTTTAAACAAATGCACTTAAAATGTCATCTCAGCAAACTGTAAACTCCATTGTTTTTAGTTATTAAAATGTTTACAAACTTTCATTTAAGAATCATTTACCTTTCAAATTGTATTTTTAAGTCCAGTTTATATTGACAATAGGTTTTATTATAATACAGTTGCACGTACTATTGTTTGTTGGAGGCATAATATTGGTTTGATTGATTGTAATTGATAAGTGATTGAAATTATAATCTCATTAAAATCATATCCTAATTACGCTTTGATACTCTCCGCTATAGGATCTGACAACACTCCCTTGTAGGTCACGTCAGATCGTCCTCTCATCTAATCAATATTCAGGAAAATATCAACTAAATTCAACCAATGAAATCGCGCGTTTCATATGCGTTCGAGTGAACTGAACAAACGAAAATCCACATAAAACACCGATCTATATCAGAATAATTTATGGCACAATTTTAAGTCTTTTGTCGTGTGGCACTAAATCATTACACAGATACTTTAGATATTACACAAGATACAAGGAAAATCATGGCCGCTGTTTTGAAAATATATATTCCACCGAAATTATTACGACATTAATACTCTAAATAGTAAGACATAGCTCAGTTGATGGCGAACTCAACTGTTGACTGTTGACCCACGAGTGTCATTTTAGTGTGGTCGTCCCATCACGTCGCGTCTCACGAATCGGTAAAAAAATGTGTACTGCTATTGAATTCCAACAAACAATCTTTTCTTTCTTTTCTTTTTTCAGTAAATATTCAATAACGGTTGGTGTATTATGTTAACGCAATTATTTTGTGTTTTATAAGAGCAGTGAACCAGTCTATACCGAGCAATTTTGTAGGCTGAATTCTGATTGGCTAATTGTAACGTAAATCTGACATGACCTCCAGTGGAGTGTTGTGAGTGTTGTCAGATCCTTGTAGTGTAGAGTATCATAGCATGATAAAGGGTCTGATTTTAATGAGATTCTTGAAATTAAGGACTATTGCCAACTTGGTATACCGGTACTTTGAAATTTGGATGATGTGATGACATGGCTTATTTTATTTAGAAATTTAGAAATGATGTCTCGTCTGCTCTAGATGGATAAATTGACTATTCTATGGACCAGTTTATTTTATGTGAAAAACAAAACAACTTTGAGTAAACTTGTATCAAACGTTTCGGATATAAAGGGCACAGGTTCCGCCATATAAGTATTCTTTCTGATATTATGTTCTCAATAGGTTACTGTCATACATGATATGGTTGACATTGCTCATACCTAAACTATTTATTTGGTTAAAAATTTCATTTGGCCATATGCATCCATTTTGGATTATTTTATAAAGATGACAGATCAACAGTCCTTAACTTACATATATTACAATTCAATAATCCTTAACTTACATATATTACAGATCAATAGTCCTTAACTTACATATATTACAGATCAATAGTCTTTAACTTACATATATTACAGATCAATAGTCCTTAACTTACATTATATTATATATTACAGATCAGTATTCCTTAACTTACATATATTACAGATCAATAGTCCATTACTTACATATATTACAGATCAGTATTCCTTAACTTACATTATTACAGATCAGTATTCCTTAACTTACATATATTACAGATCAGTATTCCTTAACTTACATGTATTACAGATCAGTAGTCCTTAACTAACATATATTACAGATCAGTAGTCCTTAACTTACATATATTACAGATCAGTATTCCTTTACTTACATGTATTACAGATCAGTAGTCCTTAACTTACATGTTTTACAAATCAGTAGTCCTTAACTTACATGTATTACAGATCAGTATTCCTTAACTTACATATATAACAGATCAGAAGTCCTTAACTTACATGTATTACAGATCAGTAGTCCTTAACTTACATATATTACAGATCAGTATTCCTTAACCTACATGTATTACAGATCAGTAGTCCTTAACTTACATGTATTACAGATCAGTATTCCTTAACTTACATATATTACAGATCAGTAGTCCTTAACTTACATGTATTACAGATCAGTAGTCCTTAACCTACATATATTACAGATCAGTATTCCTTAACTTACATATATTACAGATCAGTATTCCTTAACTTACATATATTACAGATCAGTAGTCCTTAACTTACATGTATTACAGATCAGTATTCCTTAACTTACATATATTACAGATCAGTAGTCCTTAACTTACATGTAATACGGATCAGTTTTCCTTAACTTACATGTATGACAGATCAGTAGTCCTCAACTTACATATATTACAGATCAGTATTCCTTAACTTACATACATTACAGATCAGTATTCCTTAACTTACATATATTACAGATCAGTAGTCCTTAACTTACATGTATTACAGATCAGTAGTCCTTAACTTACATGTATTACAGATCAGTATTCCTTAACTTACATATATTACAGATCAGTAGTCCTTAACTTACATGTATTACAGAACAGTAGTCCTTAACTTACATGTATTACAGATCAGTATTCCTTAACTTACATGTATTACAGATCAGTAGTCCTTAACTAACATGTATTACAGATCAGTATTCCTTAACATACATATATTACAGATCAGTAGTCCTTAACTTATATATATTACAGATCAGTAGTCCTTAACTTACATATATTACAGATCAATAGTCCTTAACTTACATATATTACAGATCAGTATTCCTTAACTTACATATATTACAGATCAGTAGTCCTTAACTTACAGGTATTACAGATCAGTATTCCTTAACTTACATGTATTACAGATCAGTATTCCTTAACTTACATGTATTACAGATCAGTATTCCTTAACTTACATGTATTACAGATCAGTATTCCTTAACTTACATGTATTACAGATCAGTATTCCTTAACTTACATGTATTACAGATCAGTATTCCTTAACTTACATGTATTACAGATCAGTATTCCTTAACTTACATGTATTACAGATCAGTATTCCTTAACTTACATGTATTACAGATCAGTATTCCTTAACTTACATGTATTACAGATCAGTATTCCTTAACTTACATGTATTACAGATCAGTATTCCTTAACTTACATGTATTACAGATCAGTATTCCTTAACTTACATGTATTACAGATCAGTATTCCTTAACTTACATGTATTACAGATCAGTATTCCTTAACTTACATGTATTACAGATCAGTATTCCTTAACTTACATGTATTACAGATCAGTATTCCTTAACTTACATGTATTACAGATCAGTATTCCTTAACTTACATGTATTACAGATCAGTATTCCTTAACTTACATGTATTACAGATCAGTATTCCTTAACTTACATGTATTACAGATCAGTATTCCTTAACTTACATGTATTACAGATCAGTATTCCTTAACTTACATGTATTACAGATCAGTATTCCTTAACTTACATGTATTACAGATCAGTATTCCTTAACTTACATGTATTACAGATCAGTATTCCTTAACTTACATGTATTACAGATCAGTAGTCCTTAACTTACATGTATTACAGATCAGTAGTCCTTAACTTACATGTATTACAGATCAGTAGTCCTTAACTTACATGTATTACAGATCAGTAGTCCTTAACTTACATGTATTACAGATCAGTATTCCTTAACTTACATGTATTACAGATCAGTATTCCTTAACTTACATGTATTACAGATCAGTATTCCTTAACTTACATGTATTACAGATCAGTATTCCTTAACTTACATGTATTACAGATCAGTATTCCTTAACTTACATGTATTACAGATCAGTATTCCTTAACTTACATGTATTACAGATCAGTAGTCCTTAACTTACATGTATTACAGATCAGTAGTCCTTAACTTACATGTATTACAGATCAGTATTCCTTAACTTACATGTATTACAGATCAGTAGTCCTTAACTTACATGTATTACAGATCAGTAGTCCTTAACTTACATGTATTACAGATCAGTAGTCCTTAACTTACATATATTATAATTCATCCCTATTAAAGTAGCTATCCTGCCAACTTTTACAACTTTTACAACTTTTACAACATGTACGCCATTTCTAAACCAACTGACGACAAGGTATATATATAACTTAAATATTTATACCCGCTTTCACAAAGCGTAACACATTTTTAATAGATGCATATATCTGAAACACTTTTGAATGGATTTTTCCCAAACTTCATGTATATATAACAACTGATGAACTTATGTCCCTGTACATCACCTATCATTGATTGCCTAATTTATTAAAGAATAATGGCCCTTTGTTTCCACTCTATATAATGACATGTTAAACGGACACAGTCCATAAGTAGATATTGAATATAACTAAATAACTGTCGTGACTTTTATTCACTGAAATGTATACATGAAAACATGAAAACATGAGCATAGACCCAAAGAAGTCCGTAGTAGTACATTTATGAGTTTGAAAACAGTTTTAATTATTATTTCTAAATAATGTGGGACCCTTTTCTGCTGATCACGTGACTTCCAATAGCGTTTTAGATTTTCTACATGCGTAATGTATGACGGCGACTTTTGCACACACATATTATTACCCGTGAGTGTAATTTTAGTTTAGGCTGCAAGTTTAAACTCTCGATGCGGTACTTTTTTTTTTGTACCACGATCGAAATTCATGCAATCGCGAGTATTTTAAAAACCCATGAAAAAATCTATACTTTTAATCAGCACATATACATTATTATATGACCTGAACACCTGGATGGAGTTTTAATAAATAATTTTGTAGTGCAGTTTTTGCTGTTATTTGGCGGGTTAGTTTCTTTAAGCGCCCTGGGCTCTTAAATAATTCTTTACAGGTAGTGCATATTAAGAAACATTACGAAATTTTCCCTCTTGCCATATATGCTTGGAGAGGCTGCTTGGCGAATCCCTCGCGATTGATTTTACACCGAAGGACCCGGGTTCAAGTCTTAACCGGGACCACCGTAGGACCCGGGTTCAAGTCTTAACCGGGACCACTGAGTTTTGTGTTCTTTGGCAAGACAATAATTTCCCTTTTCCATCAAATGTGCAAACCCGGCAGTCTCTTGTATCGGAGTCGATCCTCCCAGTACTTTCCAGAACCATAGGTATTTATTATTGAGCAAGAGTAGGGTAGGTTCCCGGATTCTTATGTATCCTTACCCTCTCTGTCTGGGGCAGCTCTGAATAACCTATACATTGTTTCTGACCCATTAAACAACATTCATAAACTAGGTACTACAAGTATTGCATTACACCATGTAACCAGGTACTATGGGGTCATTATCGTACCGGGTACTACAGAAAGGCAATAAATGTACCCCGGGTACCTTTCTGTAGTACCCAATAGGACAATGACCCCATCAGCGTAACTACGTACTACAAGTACTGCATTACACCATGTAACTACGTACTATAAAAAAATTATCGCTCGCTTCGTTCACTCGACGCATAATGGCTAATGAGTGGTTTAATTAACACATGGTTAAATCCTTTTATTTGAAAACGGACATTTTTACCCTATCAATGCACTACCGCAAATGTTTTATGAGATTAGAAACGGACCCGAAAATTGACCAAAATCTTACGCCCCCACCCCATAGCTAAAATCCTGGATCCGCCTCTGTTTATTAACAAATCCTAAAAGCACGGAGGGAGTACTTAAATGGACAAATACACTCCGATTACTCTACACTTGTACCATATATTTCAGCCGTGCTATAAATGACAGATTTGGCAGTTATACCATAGTTTACTCAATTTTACACGCACGTAGTTGAAATGTTTACACACAACCAGTGTCAATCAAATATGTAAAACAGGACTACCCATAATCAAAACAGCACTCCTTGACATCGGATTTGCCCAATAATATAAACACGGGCTATTTGCTGCAATAATCAAAACATGGGTCATGCTCATGCCATGTGATAATGCTATTTCTTGATTGGATCGAGCTGTTATTTTTACTGAAAACTGCAATGCCCTAATATTTCTTGCACATGCGTAGTTGGATAAATGGCTCTGGTACAAAACATTTATAGCATATTTTTCTCGTATGCGATTTATACTGCACTCTCGGGCCTCAGTCCTCGAGAAGTAGTATAAATCGCATACACTCGAAAAAGTATGCTATAAATATTACTTATTTTGTGCTCTCATTGCAGTTTGCGTGTACAGTTCACTTTAAAAATGACCCACCAAAATATCTTAATATTTTTTACTTTTTGTTTTATGAAATATTTTTTACTTTTTGTTTTATTTCAGTAAGAAAGCAAATCACAAATAAAATAAAAGTCTTCTGAAAATACTGAGCCCAAATAGTGCAAGTTTGGACAATGGGATCTTTACCATATATATATATTACTTGCCTTTTGTACACAGTACACAAAACAATGGTCCAGACAACAAAGGAAGAGGAAGTGTTTTGTCGTGTGGCACTGAAACATTACACAGATACTGCAGATATTACACAAGGTACCTGACAGCAGTAGATTGACAGATGAAATGTAACTTGTTCTATTTATAGCCAAGTCAGTCAGTTGGGGTTTCAGTGTACATGTCAATTTCATTTTCTTTTGCTGTGCACTTGAAAATGACTACTCTTGGTTACACAATACACTGTGTTGTTTTCTGTTAATCTCTTACACAATAAGAAATATGTAAAAGTCTCCTTTGTAAACTCTTTTACCGAATCTTTAGGGACATATATATCTAATATTGCTTGTTGACCAGATCTGTATAAACTGTATGTGCCTGTTTAAAGGTGTATGTGCCTGTTTAAAGGGACAAAGTCCATATTAAGCATAAGCAAATAATTGTTGGAATGAGAATGGACCCAAATACAAGATACAAGATGCAAGATTTTATTAACCAATTAAGGGCCCTCAAAGGAGCAAGTAATTTAGTACAGCTATTGGTAAGTAACAAACAAACAATAACAAAATAAACCAGAGCACATACACTGAGCTGAGTCGCCTACAGTACATTGTAGCATGGTCGGTTACATTTCCTTTGATGAATGCAGAGCATTATATCGTTTAATTTAGGGTAACTAAAGGGGCGTGGTTATACCGTACTACAACTACCGGATATTGGAATTTAGAGTACGGTCACGATGACGTCACAGTGTTACTAAGTACACCATGCTACAAAAAAGATAGAGTCTGTCTCAGCTCGTTGGTTATTTAAACACCTCGATGGGCTACGCCCATCTCGGTGTTTAAATAAGCCAACTCGCTGAGACCAGACTCTATCTATTACTTAAACTATAATCACACCAGTAATTATATATTATTATTTATAATGACTATTAGGGTTAATTGTATTTTTTAAAACACTGTATTAAGTAAGTACCTAATGCTTTCAGAATGTGTATATTTTCACAAGATAATAGCCAAATAAGTTGATTATTCAAATCAAGGCTGGAAAAATTAGAACATTCTGAAGACATGCATGTTAATAAATTAGTTCTTTCATCTGAATAATAAGGACATGTTAGGAGAAATAGCATATCATCATCTATAGAATTACTGGTACAATGTTCACACAATCTATGTTCCACCGGAGTATTAGTATACCTTCCAGTTTCAATTTTAAGTCTATGGGAACTTAGACGAAATTTAGCAATGGCCTTACGTTTTTCAAAATTATCAATACTACACAGGTACTCTTCTAATTGGAAATCATGTTTAAAAGTGAAGTAAGTTCTCAATTTTCCATGAAGGAGCTTAGTTTTGTCTTTGTCAAATAAGTCTGTAGTAATTTTGAAGAAAAAAAAGATATTAATTTATTTATTCTTTGTAAACATTGCTGGGACTGCAAGATGTTGGTCACGTGATATCAATTAGTGCATTAGTTTTGGTTTGATTGTCTTGCATCAAGTGATTGTCCCATGTAGCTCAGTCAGGAGGCATCACATGATTGTCCCGTGTAGCTCAATTGGGAGGCATCACATGATTGTCCCGTGTAGCTCAGTCGGGAGGCATCACATGATTGTCCCGTGTAGCTCAGTCAGGAGACATCACATGATTTTTCCGTGTAGCTCAGTCGGGAACATCACATGATTGTCCCCTGTAGCTCAGTCAGGAGGCATCACATGATTGTCCCGTGTAGCTCAATCAGGAGGCATCACATGATTGTCCCGTGTAGCTCAGTCAGGAGGCATCACATGATTGTCCCGTGTAGCTCAGTCTGGAGGCATCACATGATTGTCCCGTGTAGCTCAATCGGGAGGCATCACATGATTGTCCCGTCTAGCTCAATCGGGAGCAAAAGTAATTTTAGTGTGAGCATGATTGCTGACATTTCCTTTGTATTTGCGCAATTGTAAATCATTTAATTAAAAAAAAAGCACCTGTCATACTAGTGTGACTGATGTACTACAACTACCAGTTGTCGGAAGTTAAGAGTACTGATGAAATGGACATGCTACAAAACAAATAGAGCATGGTTTAATCTCGTTGGTTAATTTAAACGCCTCAATAGGAATAACCCCATCTCAGTGCTTAAAGCTGTACAGTCCCTATTTTAACTGATAATAACTCATGAATATTAATGAGTCACGTGTGAAGTAGTTTCAAATCAACGAACACCCCAAAAGACGGTATATAAGGAGAAATCGATAAGTAAAATTTCATATTTTTATTTAGCCTCCGTACAGGTAACATCGATAAATATACGGCTCCAGAATATATGTGATACAAAAATAGTTGCCCGGAACGGGATTTGAACCATAGTCTTGCACTTGTAAGATTTGAAAGATGTACGCTGAACCTCTAGACCACTGCTATTTAATGGTATTTTGTAGCATTTTTAACACTAAATAGGCATTACGTAATAACAAGATCGCGCACACAAACTCATCAAGCGCTAAATAACAAGTCGAAATATGGTTGATATGGACTGCATATTTATTGATCCATCTTTAGTTGCGTTCAAATATGCTAAGTTATTTTACCTCATAATATATGGTAGTTAGTATACTACTTTCTCAAGTAGCGTTTTAGTTCAGTGGATAGAGCACAGGACTTGAAATCAGAAGGTCGGGTGTTCGAGCCCCGAAAGAAGCATATTTCTTTTTTCGGTAAAAATTACTGTTACCTGTGTATGTACGATGTGCACTGGTCGATGTATATACACTAAATGATTTCATGCGCTATATTTGCTCGCTTAAATACCCGATTTCGACATGAGCTGGTGAACATGAAGTTACAAATAAAGACACGCCTACAAAGAAGAAATCGATTGATATAGGGCGTCTGTAGCTTTAAATCAGCTAACGCCTCAATAGGAATAGCCCCATCTCAGTGCTTAAATCTGCTAAACACCTCAAAAGGAATGGCCCCATCTCAGTGCTTAAATCAGCTAAACACCTCAATAGGAATGGCCCCATCTCAGTGCTTAAATCAGCTAAACACCTCAATAGGAATAGCCCCATCTCAGTGCTTAAATCAGCTAAACATCTCAATAGGAATAGCCCCATCTCAGTGCTTAAATCAGCTAAACACCTCAATAGGAATAGCCCCATCTCAGTGCTTAAATCAGCTAAACACCTCAATAGGAATAGCCCCATCTCAGTGCTTAAATCAGCTAAACATCTCAATAGGAATAGCCCCATCTCAGTGCGTAAATCAGCTAAACATCTCAATAGGAATAGCCCCATCTCAGTGCTTAAATCAGCTAAACACCTCAATAGGAATAGCCCCATCTCAGTGCTTAAATCAGCTAAACACCTCAATAGGAATAGCCCCATCTCAGTGCTTAAATCAGCTAAACATCTCAATAGGAATAGCCCCATCTCAGTGCGTAAATCAGCTAAACACCTCAATAGGAATAGCCCCATCTCAGTGCTTAAATCAGCTAAACGCCTCAATAGGAATAGCCCCATCTCAGTGCTTAAATCAGCTAAACACCTCGATAGGAATAGCCCCATCTCAGTGCTTAAATAGACCAATTCGATATTTCTTGGTGCACATGTTTACTGATTTAAATAAATATACTCCTCAAAATAAGTTGAGGGCCGCAAGAATATTTCTCCATGAAATTGACTACAAAGCATATATGTTGCATTTAAAGACATATTTCAAGCCTATTGTATTTGGGATTTGGGTGGGGGGCGGGGGGAGAGAATTTCTATAGGTAACTGTAAATCACTGTTAGCCATACAATTTCATGTGCAAAGTGTGATATTCAATTTTTCTTCAGATTATGAGGCCCACCCAATAAAGCATTTGTGACCAGTACACATAATAACACATTAAAGAATGTTGTATATTTATTGTGTTGTGCTCTGATTTTTGGTCTAAAAGCAATTAAGAAATACCAGATAAGTTTTGTATTCAAAAGCTGAATTATGAACATATATTTCTTCATTAAAGTAAATTATAAAGTGTTGTTAAGCTATTCTTAACCACAATATAGCAATGCTATACAAATAGAAAACTAAGAGCGGGCCTCAATTTATATACCGGGGTTGGTCAGCCATGAAGCGTGCTGGCTGTAAATATTCAAGCTTCCCATGCTTTTTCAATGACCAAGTAGCGTTGGGAAATGTGTCTTTAAACTGGACATGTCTTCTGCAAAGAACAAAATGTTGATATACATTGTTCTTTTTAGAAATTATAAATTTTTTGATAATTTATAAAAAATCATTAATCTGCCCAAAAACAACAATACTAAAAGTTTTAATATATTTTGTCAATTTATTCATTACGTTTAATATCCCTACCAATGGAACTATGGACGCGAAATTTTAATTTCCACCGAAATTGACTAACCTTTGACAGTTTAAATGCATGCACCGAGCAGTTTTGAAAAACGCTGATTTTTTATCCCATCCAAAATGATCTAAATTTTCAAGACTTACGGTAGTTGCCTATTTGGCACTGCACAATTATCTGTAGAGTTATTCTAAAGAAAATGGTGACAGATGTTTGTTAACGAATCAATAGTCGTGAAAGTATTATGAAAGAAAGTATTTTATTGAAATATCAAATTATTTTTTGGTGTAAAATATTCCAAAAGAATACAAAAACACGAAACTGTTTCCGTTTTTCGAATGCAGTGTTTATTTAAACTTGTGCGATGAATTGATGCAAACTTTAATCTTATTGAAATAAAGAAGGAATGGTCCTTAACTTATTTTGAGGAGTATATATTTCGTGACTGATAGATTTATTGGTAACTATGTGTATTTATAAGAAACACAGACAACTGACTAGTCCAATCAACCAGGGAAATGTCAGGGATAATTTATATTATCTTCTGTGTGGGAACCCTGAAACTACTAGGTCCGTTTCCATAATTCAGTATATTTAGGTCAGCGAAGGCTCAAGGTGATCTATTGGGATCACTCATAGTCCATCGTTCGTCATCCATCCGTCCGTCGTCGTTAACTTTTGCTTCAAACGACTTCTCCTCAGAAACCGCATGGCTAATTTTGACCAAACTTCACATGGATGATCCTTATATAAATGCTTTTTAGATTTGTTAAAATTAGGTCAGCTGACATCCAAGATGGCCACCATTGCCATATATGGTTGAAACCTTAAACATTTTCTTCTCAAGAACCGCTGGACAGATTTCGACAGTTTTTCTTTTAAAATGATTGCCAACACCTAGACTACCAAGTATGTTTAAATGAAGTCCCCACGGTCAAAAACGGCATGCCCCGGGGGCCCAAAGTTTGTATATTGAGATTTTGCATGTTTTTTTCATAGACATATATATGTCCCGCCCTGGGAGTTTTTTAAAAATCTTCTTCTCTGAAACTACAAGAGCCAGATGTTTAATATTTTGCATTTACTATAAGCTTATGGTCCTTTACCAAGTCACATTTGGCCCCGCCCAAGAGGTCACATGTTTAACAAAGACTTACATAGAGAACTTTTTTTAAAAATCTTCTTTACAGAAACAATTTGGTCAATTTTGACTAAACTTCACATGGATGATCCTTAGGTGAATGTTTTTCAAATTTGTTAAAATTAGGCAAACACGACATCAAAGATGGCCACCATAGAAAAATCTTTTAAATTACTTCTGGTACACTGGGAAGCTAAGGCCGTCGGTTCAAATCCCATTTGAGTTTTTAGCATGGTGAACTTGTTCACCAAGCTATAGTTACCGTGTTTTTTCACGAATCCTAACTACAGCCTCACTGATGAATCGACGCATTGCCTGAAAAAGAAGAACCATATTTTAACAAGTATTTCTTCTTTTCTAGTGCGGATACAAATAAGGTAATGTCATTTAGAAATTTCAAATAATTTCCTCGATACATTGTTTAAGTTATATATTATATATATAGCTATTTCATCTATTGTTTCATCGTTTAGCTGTGCGTTCTATAAATAGATCAATCATCATCATCACATGATCATCACGTGATCTTGCGTAAAATATATTCATACGCAGTATTGTTCTCCTAGGATAGTGATTGAGATTTGTAACCAGTTAATTTTATAATTTATTTCTCTTGTTGCAACTCCATCAAACGCATGTCTTCCATCTTTCTTGGATTTATATATTTAAGAAATATACATGGCCTTTATAGTCTTCATATAATATTTAATAGGTTTGGTCAGTAATGGTTATCACTTAAGCGTAACTATCCTTTGTAAAAAGTTGTTGCTGCCTATTCTCCGGAATAAGATTTCAGCTTATTTTGAAGTACGCTGTGTAATATTCTGAAGTCTTTACCTCCCTTGCTATTCTTACAATTCTTAACCAAGCACAACCAAATTTGGCCATTAGCTTCCTTATAGCATTATCTTAAGGGCTGCTTAAGTAATTTTGGTTTCTGTAACCCCTGGGCTCCCATGGAACCCAAATTCTGATAGCCCTTAAAATGCACACTTAGCTCAATGCAACCTAAACGGGACAATATGAAAGTATACAATAAGAACCCTTATCTAAAGTTCCTACGCCCATGCTATATCAACTCTAATGATTCTACACCCATGCTATATCAGCTCTATCTGAGTTAGCACCCATTTTTTCGAAGCAGTGAGACAAGTACATCAGTAATTTTGTCAAACAGGCCAACTTAACAACATGACTGTTTGAAAGATGGTGCAACATTGAGCCAGAAATATTGCATTGTGGTAATTGCATCGTGGTAAAGTTTTTATTCATGCTGTCGAATTTCATGCGCGCAAATAATTTGTCAAGCGCAAATACAGCCACTGGAGGATCTCAGCTCTCACCACCAAGAGGCAGACAAACGCATGCTATTTGTATAGCTTGCCTCTCAAAACTCTGTTAAGAGTAATTATAAATCCACGAGATACCGATGTTGCTATACTAAATGTATACTGAGGTAACTCCCTAACTTTTAATTAACTATGGTTCTGAACAGGAATAAATACAAACTGGGACATATACAGGAGGGATATACGCTATGCTCTATACTTCCCGTTTCCAAACAATAATAACCCTGATAGTAATAGTGCATTATCTGGAAATGGCAAGGTAAAATATCTAAAATCTGTTAGGTACCGATCATTTTGATTTCTGTAGTGGGGCCTGGGATTTATTCTGGCCCTTGAATTGCTGGAAAAAAAATCCTGGCTCTAACTTGAAGGGAAAAAAAACAACAGCCAAAACAACGAGTTCCAAGTAATATTTAGCCATACAAATTCAATAACGTTTTTATTGTATACTTTCATATCCAGCCTTCTCTCACAATTCTTGGAAAAAAAAGATCTGGGTGTGAGTTCACTTAAAGGAAAAAAAAAATCTGGCTCCCTCTTCAGTCTATATGATGAATGTAGATCTACTCCATCAGCCACTGGATTCAAGATGGAGATGTTTAACCACAATCTGGCTACATCCACAACTTCTGCTCAGAAGTTTATCGAAATCTCCAGTTGAAATAATAATAATAATAATAATAGTCTTTATTTACAGATGGTAACACATTTAGTTATAAACTAATCTTCCATGAGGCCCTCTATTATATACAAATTTACAAATGACAAATGAGAGAACAAATCAAATAAAGCAGTAATCAATAAAGGCAATATTGTTTTTAAATAGTAAATGTTTGCATTCAAACTAAACGTTGCATACACTTTAACACACATACTCTCGTTTACCCTAAATTTGTGCAAAAGAAACAAGCTCCAAGATGAGTAAATACAATGAAGCTATGGAAAAAAAAAGAAGCAAGCATAATTAATAACAGCAAAAAAGAAAATGGAATTTGATTAACACATAAATACATATTAACAAATGGTGAAAATTACTATTTAAATATATACAACAAAATTATTTCACAAGCCCTGTCCGCTTTACTTAAAAATGGTGTATTAAAATGTATAAGTATTCGATTCGAACATTAGGTTCCTTTCATCCATTTTATGAAATTCGAATGAAATGCATCAATAGTATTCAGAGTTTTTAACTTATCTGGTAAGCTGTTCCATATAATAGGTCCTGAATATGCGACACTTTGTTTGTAAATTTCTTTGTTTGGCCTCGGTGGAATAAAAGTATATGTTGATGTTCTTAGCACTGGCACATTATCATTTGCCATTCTATGTTTAAACATTTCATTAACATATTGAGGTGTTTCTGATTTGGTGACTTTATACATAAACTTTGCTTTTCTTAGATATAATCTTTCAAAGACTGTTAATATGTTCAATTTTTGCATGGTTTCTAATACATCCACTACATTATAGTCCAATATTTTTTAACATGCGCGTTTTTGAAGACGAAAAATTCTATTAAGATTCATTTGAGATGTGCCTCCCCAAATTGTATTTCAATAGTTTATGTGGGGTTGAATGTATGTTTTGTAAAACTTGGTAGATAAATATTCTTTGATTCTAGATAGAAGCCATATATTTGATGTATTTTTTTTGCATATTTTATCTATGTGGATTGACCAAGTCAAGTTATTGTCTACAAAAAC